>NW_004624810.1:9555150-9586484 GCF_000247695.1 Heterocephalus glaber | reverse complement strand
CCAGTACCATGCTGTTTTTATCACAGTAGCTTTGTAGTAGAGTTTCAAGTTGGGGATTGGGAAGTCCCCTGCCACGTCTCTGTTATGTAGAATTGCTTTTCCTATTCTGGGTCTCTTCATGGTCCAAATGAATTTTTGGATTGTTTTCTCAAGGTCTGTGAAATATGCTGCTGGGATCTTAATTGGAATAGCATTGAATCTATATAGCAGTTTTGAAAGCATGGCCATTTTCACTATATTGATCCTTCCTACCCAAGAGAAGTGGATGTCTGTCCATTTTCTGATATCATCTTCAATCTCTCTTTAAGAGTGCCATAGTTTTCAGAGAACAGGTCTTTGATTTATTTCATTAGGTTGATTCTGAGGTATTTCAGGTTTTTTGATGCTATTGTGAAAAGAATTATTTGCCTTATTTCTCCATCACTGAGATTGTTGTTCGTGTAGAGGGATGCTATTGATTTTTGTGTGTTAACCTTGTATCCAGCTACTTTACTGAATTTGTTTATTAAGTGTGGAAGATTTTTGGTGCAGTTCTTTGGGTTTTCTCTATAGAATATCATATTATCTTCAAATAATGACAATTTGACTTCTTCATTTCCTATCTTTATTCCTTTTATGTTTTTCTCTTGTCTAATTGCTGTGGCTAATGTTTCCAAAATTATATGAACAGGAGTGGTGATAGTGGACATCCTTGTCTTGTTCCTGATTTTAGTGTGAAGGATTTCAGTTTTTGACCATTTAGTATGTTATTGGCTGTTGGTTTTTCATAGATGGCTTTTATCAGTTTGGGGTAGAGACAATGTATTCCAATTTTTTGTAGGGTTTTTATCATAAATGCATGTTGGATTTTGTCAAATGCTTTTTCTGCATCTATGGAGATAATCATATGGTTTTTGTCCTTGGCTGTACTGATATAGTGTATTAAATTGATTGATTTGCATAGGTTGAATCATCCCTGAATCCATGGGATGAATCCCACTGGGTCAGGGTGTATGATCTTCTTGATGATCTTCTGCATTCTATTTGCCAATATCTTACTAAGGATTTTTGCATCTATGTTCATTAGTGAGATTGGCCTTTAGTTCTTTTTCATTTGGGTCTTTCTCTGCTTTGGGGATCAAGGTGATGCCTGCTTCCAGGAATGAATTTGAGAATATTTCTTCCTTTTCAATTTCATTGAAGAATTTAAACAGTAGTAGCAATAGTTCTTCTCTAGATGTCTTGTAGAATTCAGCAGTGAAGCCATCAGGAACTGAGCTTTTCTTAGTTGGTAAGGTTTTAATTACATTTTCAATTTCATTGGTTGATATTGGGTTGTTTAGAACTTTTAGGTCTTCTTTGTTCAACTTTGGTAATTCATACATGTCTTGGAATCTGTCCATTTCTTCTGTGTTTTCTATTTTATTGGCATATAGGTTCTTGAAATAGGTATTGATGATACTCTGGATTTCTGTTGGATCCATTGTAATTTCATCCTTTTCATTTCTAATTGCATGGATTTGGCCTTTTCTTTCCTTTTTCTGATAAGTTTCACTAAGGGTTTGTCAATTTTGTTGATTCTTTTGAAGAACCAACTCTTGGCTTCATTGATTTTTTGTATTGTTCTCTTAGTCTCCATTGCATTGATTTCTCCTCTGATCTTTAAAATTTCCTCCCTTTTATGAGTTTTGGGTTTGTCCTGCTCTTCTTTTCTAGAAGCTTGAGGTGCAGCATCAGGTTGTTTAATTGGGCTCATTCTGTTTTCCTAATATGCTTATTCACTGCTATGAATTTCCCTCATAAGACTGCTTTCATTGTGTCCCATCGATTCCGATATGTTGTATTGTCATTGTCATTTAAATGAATGAACTGATTTCTTCTTTAATTTCCTCTGTAACCTGCTGGTTATTCAGAAGTGTGTTGTTCAATTTCCATATGTTTATGAAATTTTTCCAGTTTCTTTTGCTATGAATCTCCAATTTCATTGCACTATGGTCTGATAATATACAGGGGATAACTTCAATTCCTTTTCACATACTTAAACATGTTCTCTGAGTGAGTATGTGGTCTATTTTGGAGAATGACCCATGTGTAGCTGAGAAGAATGTGTATTCTGATTTGGTGGTGTAGAATACTCTGTAAACGTCTGTTAAGTTCATTTGTTCAAGAGTTCAATTGAGGTTTAGTATTTCATTACTTATTTTTTGTCTAGTTGATCTATCTATTTGTGACAGTGGGGTAGTGAGGTCCCCCACTACAATTGTATTAGTGCATGTATGACTTTTCATGTCCATTATTATTTGTTTTATATAGTTGGGTGCACTAGTGTTTGTTGTATAGATATTCATGATTGTCATCTCTTTCTGTTGGATTGTTCCCTTTACAAGGATGTTGCATCCTTATTTGTCTCTCTTAATTGTAGGGAACAGGGGAAGGGGATGTTGCCAGAACCTCTGCAGTAAGTCCTAGTTTCCTGAGAGCCACAGCAGCACATGGCAAATTACAGGAAAGGCAGACAAATGAGAAGCTGAGCTTTGGGTTTCAGCAGTGCTCCTCTAGGCAGCGAAGACAAAGACCCCCTAGCTTGCAGCTCTTTTTATTTAATACCTGGGGAAACAAATGTAACAAGTGAAAATGCAGAGTTCAGTACTTTACATTGGGATAAACAAGGTGTAACAAAAGACTGGGGGGCAGTGGAAATCTAAGAACAATGAGAAACTATGCAGATCAAAATTTGGTTCCTTCCTGTGGTCTTGTCCTGGAGCATTACAGCATCCTGGGATCACTGATGTCTCAGTTGTGACCAGAGGCCAAAATGCAATTATGTCTGGAATGTTGTAGCTGGCCTGTAGGCAGGAGAACTAGGCCTACTCAAATGATTTTTCCCTAGAATTATGTAGCATTGCTCCCAACACTTAATCAGTGTTGATTTGAAATCTACTTATCTGCCAAGAGAATAGCTACTCCTGCTTTTTTTCCCGGGTTTCTGTTGCATGGAATTTTGTTTTCTACCCTTTAACTTTCAGTCTATGAGTTTCATTTTGAATTAAGTGTGTTTCTTTTATGCAGCATATTGTTGGATCTTGCTTCTTGACCTATTCTGCCAGTCTATTTCTTTTGATTTTTTAATTGAGATCATTAACATTGATAGTTATAACTGATATGTGTTGACTTATCATTGTCATAACTTTTTCTTTTTGTTGGATTCTCCTCCTTTACATTTAATTTCTTGTTGCACCTGATGGGTTCATTCTCCTGTGCTTCCTGGGGTTCTGATCTTCATTGTCTGTTCCTAGGATATTGTCTAAAATTTTTTGGAGTGCTGGTTTGTTATTTATGAAGTTTCTAAGGTTCTCTTTCTCATGAAAATATCTCATTTCTCCATCAATGTTGAAAGATAGTTTTGCAGTGTACATCAATCTGGGTTGGAGGCTGTTTTCCTTTAGGGCTTGGAAATATGTCACTCTAAGCTCTTCTTGCCTTGATGGTTTGTGTTGAGGAGTCTGCTGTGATTCTGATGTACTTTCCTTTGTATGTGATTTGTTTCTTTTCTCTAACTGCTTGTAGAATTTTGTTCTTCTGTTGACTTTCTGGAATCTTAAGAATTATATGCCTATGTGTAGATTTTTTTTGATCAAGGCTATTTGGAGTCCTATATGCCTAACTTATCTGTATGCTACGTTCTTTTCCCCTGCTTGGAAGTTTTCTGCCATTACTTCTGTGAAGGTTTTTTTTTTATGTTATATGCTCTCTCTCCTGTTTCTTCTTTGCCTTCAATCAGTCTTATGTTATTCTTCTTTGCATCATCTAGCAGCTGCTGGATTGATTTCTCATGGTCCCTTACAATTTTGAAGCAATTTTTCTTTTCCTGGTCACTAATTGGAATCTTATCTTCTATATCTGAAATTCTGTCCTCACATTGGCTCATTCTGCTGTGTAGACTTTCGATGGAGTTTTTGATCTCCTGGAAATCTATTTGCATCTATTTTATGGATTCCATTTGTTTCCTATATTCAGATTCAATCATGTTCCTCAGATCCTCTATTTTTTAATCTGTGTCCTCTCTAGATTTATTAATCATGTCTTGCACTACAATCACAATCTCCGCTGTTGTCTGAGAAATTTCTGATTTCATTTTTTCCAGATCCTCTTTTGTTGCCAGGTCAGCAAGTCCAGGTGGTTGAGTATCAAAGTGTTCCATCTAATTTCCCTTTGAGGCTGCTGTAGGTGATCTGAAAGTCTGGTTTTGAGACTTTTTTACGTGTCTTCTCATTTCAATGGGGGGGGTGCTGTTGGCTTCTGGGTGGCTCACCTCCTCTGAGCTGGGACCAGTAGACAGTGACTCAGAAGCCCCTTCCTCTGGGCCAGGAATGGTGGGACATATGGCAGTCTCCCACGGGAATGTTTTGCAGAGTGCAGTCTACTTCAGTGCCCAAGCACAGTGCTTAAATCTGTAACTTTCTCACTTATTATTCACAAATCCACCTGCCAAATCATGTGGTATGATAATTTCCAAGCTAGGTGTTAATTTTTCACCTTCATTTATGGAATAAATCCCTTGTTGGGGCTTCTGGGCAGGGGGCTTTACCCTCAAGAAAATCTGGTTAGTCTGCTTCTCCATCTCCTCCCCTGCTCTGACTGAGGATCCAGCTATTTATACTTTTACTCAACATGTTTATGGATTCTGTAGAAAATATATAGGCACAAATTACCATTTGAGAACTTAACTAAAGCTGAACTGCATGTTAAGGATTGTTTCATTAGTCTCCCCTGCTTGTCCATTCTCCATCAACAATCTTCTACAGTCCCATGCAGGAAATACCTACAATGCTCCCTCCTCAATGCTACAGTGACACTTACCAGCTTGCACAGTTGAGTCATCTGAGAAGCTTTAAAAATGAAGCCTGGTCTTCATCCCAATAGATTTTCTGTTGGTAGACACAGGTCCTTTAACAACTTCCCAGAAAGATTTAACATGAACAGGATTGAGAGCCTTTAGATTTCAAGTAGAATGGATCTCTGGTTTGATTTATTCAGGATGCTTATCACATACTTCTTTTGAAGAAATTTTCTGCTTTTTATAAAAATATATTTCAGAAAAAAATATATGTCAAATCTATTGCATATATAACATATCTTTCATATTGAAATTACTTTACTAATTCTCTTTGAAAAGTACGGTACTGAATTCTATATATCTGTCCTCTCCACCTTCATTAACTCTTCAGGAATGGAGGTCATGATTTAGTCACTCTAGATCTCTCTTTGTCACTTGTAAAATTGTAAAAAGCATAATGAAGGAAACTAATCCACATAAACTTCTCAAAAGAGAGTGGATGATCATTTAGTGTGCATTCAAGGAATATATAATATATAAGATATATATAATATATATTTACACTAGATGTAAATAAGCTATATACTTTACTCAAGAAATAAAACATTCTTGTCATAATTAATTTTTAAAAAGAATTTTATCCTTCTACTTCAGTATCCTGAACTTCTAAAGCTCCTTCTTTGTACATCTTTAGCAGCATGTAAGTAACATGCTGTTCAGTCTCCATCCATGGCATCCATGGCGCCAAGCACTTGCCTCTCTCATCCTTCCCAGTCTGAAGCCTCTCCAGGAAACCCACCTGAAGGAAACATGGTCCTCATTTTGTCAGGCATAGCATAATAAGTTGGTACCTTTTAGGCAGATCTAAAATTGTTGTACCTCTCTCCCATTCCCCCCTTGTGGGTGCCCACTTTGAGTCCCTGACGTGCAAGATCTTTGGAAATGCCCTCTGTAGCATGTTTACATCACTCTGCTTGGTTCTGATAGTCTGAACTGAGCCATCCCTTTATGAGACCCTCTCTAAATCCAGATTGGGCCTCTGAACTACACCATGGATATCCTCATCTACATGCCATACCCACCTTTCCATATGAAAATTCAGGTGTACATGGCTTCACCTCTCAGAAAAATCTCCTCTCATACATTAGGCTCCCTTGCTTTTCTCAACATATGTTCTGTATTCTACTTATCATGTCTTAATGAATTTTGGTCTGTGTCTTGGGCCTTTTGGGCTGCTGTAACTGAATGGGTTACCTATGAGCAGAAACTTTATTTTCCACATTTCTGGGGATGGAAATTCAAGATTAAGACCTTCTGGCTTGTAGTCAGCTCTCTTCTCTGTTCTTACATGGTAGCTCTCTGGAATCTCTTGTACAAGGGCATGAATCTGCTGGGTAAAATCCTCATGATCCAGTCACCTCACTAAAGCCAACCCTTCAAGTACCATAACCTTGGAGGATAAATTTCAATATATAAATTTGGGGGGAAATACACATTAGTCTGTAGCAGTTTGAAGTGTGCAGAAAGGGAAAGGGAAGAGAGAGAATTTGAACTCTTTGGAGAAACATCATTTACTAGTTTGGGTTTTTTTTTACAAAGTGAATTTTCTACTTAAAAAATTATGTTTACGGAAAAAATGTTCTGTAAAAATTTATGAACGAATTTGTGAACCAGGTGTTCATAGGCATAAACTAGATTTTTCCATTGACAAGAATATAAAATAGGTAATGAGTAATTAATATATCTTACTCCTTAGATTTAGTAACATTTGTTTGTCTTAGCACAAAAAGGCAAACTACAAACTAATTTAAAACATTAAGGAGTCCCCTTACTTCCCCCTCTTATCACTAATGGTCTTTTGTACCTTTTGTCCACAAGGATTAGACTAATAGCTTTCTATTTCCTGATCTCTAAATCTTCCCCATCTCAACTATTATGCAAAAACAGTCCAGCTTTGCCACATCTACCTCCAAACTTTCTTGCCATGCCCATGATAGTATTGAGTAAATAAGGGTCTGGTGCTTCCAGGAAACTTGTCTTAAAATTCACTGGATATTGTAAGTGAAATTTTCCCCCTGTTTCACATGTAACATGAATCGCTAGGGGTGATGATGCATGCCTGTGTTACTAGCTACTTAAAAGGGGGAAACTGTAAGAGTGCTCAGCTCAAGGGTTTGGGCAGAAATGTACTCACACCAAATTTAGCAATATTATGACATAAAATCATAAAGAGGTTTCTCATCATCTGGGGAAAAATGCTCAAAAAATGCTTTAGTTCAACCACAGCAAGCTTAATGCACTGGTTTTAAAATTGCTTAAAAATATTCCTTTTCAATATGATGCTAAATTTTAAATTGTTTATTTTGAGAATTTATTTGGTAGTAATTAATAATAGAATAATAATACTAGCATACATTTGCATTTTAAACTTTCTAATGTATATTATAATTAATATTTTATAATTTTTCATATTTGATTTACATTGTTTTATATTTATATGCTTATATACTATATTCTATAATCTCATATATGTATATTTTATATTCATTATATATGAATTTAAATTATATATTTGGTATCAGCTTATTTTTATTTGTGTATTCTGGATACTTTTTAGTAAATACTGGTATTAATGCTGGTATTTGGTATTTTGTAAATAAATACACAGACATGAGCAAACATATAATCTTGGCAATCTCTGTCAATATTGCAATTCATCAAAAGGATGAAACTTCCAAGAGGGAAACAAAGCAGAACAAAATTCACAAATGTTTGACAAATAGGCTTTGGACAAGAAAAGTGAACACTTTAATTTTGTTTTCCTTCTTTTTTGATGCCTTCACATAGTTCTACCATAATGAAGATAAATCCAAGATTTCTCCAAGTATTTAGTAATTCCTAAAAAGTTGAAATATTATACACTGCCATGTTTTATTCATGTTTTTGCAACTTTATTAGCATTCTTTCCCACTGCTGGACAAAATACCTGATACAACTTAAAGGAGAAATTTATTTGACTCATGGTTTCAGTGGATCCAGTCCACGGGGAAATGGTTCCAAGATAGGAAGTAGAAATATCACTGCAGAGTGGTAATGTGGAAGTTCAGGTTGGCTGCAAAGGAGAGCAAAAGAACAGTACCATAGAGGAAGGGGAGAAACCATAAACATCATTCAAAGTTCATGCCTCTGTGACCCACCCTAATAGTATCCCCACAAGTGTGCTTCACTAATCCCTAGAGATCTGTAAGCCAATGAAACAACTAAGCTATTTTTCATTTTCTAGGAGAGCAATGAATCAACTGCAGTGCAAATTGCATTTTTATATGTTATCAAAAGGAATTATTTGGAGAAATCCTTAAGGAAAAGAGCTGCATTTAGATAATAGTAGACATTTCAAGTGGTAATATTCAGGACTGTCAGAATAATTTATTTCATTTACCAGAAAAAAATAAAACATGAAGGTTATGAAAAAAGAAAAAAATTGACTTATATATGGGAAAGATAATACAATAAAGCAAAGGTACCTATAAATTGGTTGAGCTTATTTGCCACTATTTTTATTTTATTTAAACTAACAAACTGTAATGTCTTAGAGTATTAGATTATTTGTATCACCAAAACATTATTTACTACTTGATTATTGATATTAATAATGAGAAATTTCACTTTACAAGGTAGATTTCAAACCATAAAAATAACATTATGCTGCAAAAATAAACATTTTAAAGAAGAAAAATTGAGAAAATGATTCTTGTCATTTGTTACTTCAAGTTACAGTGTATTTACAATATATGAATTAGGATGGCAAACATAATAGTTTAATGAACAAAAACATGTTTAACAAAATGATAATAATAAAGAAATATTAATAAACAATGACATTAATGCCTAAAATTCTTTTAAAGGTTATGTGTTGCCACAGTGGTATGGACTTTCTATGGATCATTTCAATAAATTATTATAATTGCAAGGTATTATTATCATTACCTTATCAATGAAGAATATGAGAGAGACATTTAAAAGTTTTTTAAAAATTCTACACTGTCTTAATATATTACTATAATAATGAATAATTTAAAATGGATATACATTTTAACCAATCATACTATGTAAAAACAAAACAAAACAAAAGATAGTCAAAGAAATTGAGTCTCTTCATGAACTTTTGAACATAAACATATATAAGATGTGAGATGTAATGAGAGAGAGAGAGGGAGAGAGAAAGAGAGGGAAATGAAATAAGATAATCATTCACTTTGCAGAATATGTTACTCATATTGATCAAGGACTTTAAGCTGCCTTAATTGTCCATCTATTTTTTGTTGCTATTCTCAGCATCCTTCTCTTGATATGTAGCTTGGGTGTCAACAACCTGGTACTGGTCAAATTCTTACAATTCTATGATCATGACAAGAGTGATGATTGTAAATACAAAGTCGTTGCAGGTGTTCTTTACATTGAGGATTTACTTTCTGGGTGTTATATTTTAGATAAAAAATGTCTCTCAAAAGCCTCATGTGTTTGGAAGGTGACTGGATTTAGGAGACACTATTCTCCTCAACTGATGAGTTGAGTAGCTGAATGTGCTGTTATGAAATGGGGCTAGCTGGATACAAAGTCAACACACAAAAATCAATAGCTTTGCTGTACATGAACAAATTCACTGAAAGAGGAACTGGAGAAAAAACTCCCTTCACAATAGCATCCCCAAAAATGAAATACCTAGAAATCAACTTAATGAAAGAAATCAAAGATTTCTACTCTGAAAACTATAGCACTCTGAAAAAAGAGATTGAAAAGGTTATCAGAAAGTGGAAAGACATCCCTTGCTCCTGGGTAGGAAGAATCAATATAGTGAAAATGTCCCTACTTCCAAAACTGCTATATAGATTCAATGCAATCCCAATTAAAATTCCAGCAGCATACTTCACAGACCTTGACAAAACAATCCAAAAATTTATTTGGGATAAGAAGAGACCTAGAATACCAAAAGCAATTCTTGGCCATAAAGACCTACCGTTGGGGTCTCCTCAGTGGGAGACTGGAACCTGAAGACAGTATCCGGCTAAACCTATTAAAATAAGGGCATGGGGGACCAGAACTCTGTGTGGAGTTAAGACCAGGTTTATTGGTAATATTTTTCTTTTATACATTTTTCTGTAGGATACATCAATCATTAACAATTTACAATGCTAGTCAACTAACCACCAGTTATATCTGTGAGTACATAAAGCATCTAAAGAATCATCTATGCTCCTTTAATCTTAGTGCATCTTATCTAAATCATCTTGCCTACTTAAAGCTTCTAAAAGAATTAGCTACTCTTATCTATTCTTATACCAAGCAAATATTTGACAGTCTCGGGGGACTACAGTGGAACAAACACTGTGGGATCAACAAATAGCCTTCTGCAAACAAATATATGAAAAAATGTTCAACATCGCTCAACATTCAAGAGATACAGATGAAAACAACACTGAGATTGCACCTCACCCCAGAAAGAATGGCTGCTATCAAGAAATCAACAAATAACAAATGCTGGTGGGGTTGTGGGGAGAAAGGAACCCTTCATTGCTGGTGGGAGTGCAGACTGGTGCAACCACTGTGGAAGTCACTATGGAGATATCTCAAAGAACTAGGACTAGAGGTCCCATTTGACCCAGCTATTCCCCTGGTGGATATCTTCCCAAAAGAATTAAAAGAATCATACCACAGTGATATATGTGCACCCATGTTCATAGCAGCACAATGTTTAATAGCTAAAATTTGGAAGCAGCCCAATTGCCCATCAGAATGGATAAAGAAAATGTGCTTTTTTAAATAAAATGGAGTATTACTCAGCCACAAAAAGTGAGAAATTGGAGAAATGTACAGCTAAATGGATGCATATTGAGGCCATACTTTTAAGTGAAATAAGTAGGACACACGTGTAAATACTGAATAGTTTCACTAGTGTGAGAAACTGATAGTGTAAATAAGAGTTAAAATGATTAAAATGAATATTTGATAATTTGAAATCAGAAAAAAGGTCCAAAGATGAAGGAGTGAAGGGAGGGGAAGGGGAAAGGAAAAGAGGGAAAGGAAAAACTATGAGAAAAGAAAAAAAATGGAAATGAAATCTATGTAAATAGGGAAGGGTGGAGGGGGTGAAGGGAGCACAGGTAATGGGGAAAAAAATAAGAACCAAGATATATCATGTACAGGTACATGCACCCAATGATAAATGTAGATGAATTGTATACCTAAAGTGTACCAATAAAATGTACCAATAAAATTAATTAAAAAAAAAACCCAAAAAACATCCTTCTGAAGTTATCTTCAACTTCTTTATCTGCACCTGCCACAGATATCAGGACAATGTGTCTTCCCAAGGCTGTCTGAGGGCTGGAGAACTTCTCATATCCTCCACACCTACTATACTACAAAGCTACTCTGATAAAAACAGCATGGTACTGGCAAAGAAACAGACCCCAGGACCAGTGGAACAGATTAGAAGATACAGAAACAACTCCAGACACACTCAGCCACCTCATATTTGACGAAGCCAAACACCCTCACTGGAGGAAAGATAGCCTCTTTACTAAATGGTGCTGGAAAAATTGGATATCAATTTGCCAAAGATTAAAACTAAACTCATATCTCTCACCATGAACTAAACAAAAATCAAAGTGGATTAAAGATCTAAATCTGAAAACAGAAACACTAAAACTGTCTGGAAGAGTGGTTAGGTAGAATTCTTGAATACATTGGCAGAGGAAAAGATTTCAGGAACAAAACCTCAGTCGCACATGACCTAGCACAAACAATCAACAAGTAGGATCTCTTCATTTTAGAAAGCTTCTCTGGCCGGGGATTTAGCTCAGTGGTTTCGCTGCCTGCTGCGCAAGCGCAAGGACCCGTGTTCAATCCCGGTACCAAAAAAACCCCTTCTCCACACCAAGAGAAACCACCAGCAGGGTGAAGAGACAACCCACAATGTGCAAAAAATTTTACCAGCTGTTCCTCAGACAAAAGTTTAGTATCTAGAATATACAAGGAACTTAAAAAAATCAGACCTCCCAAATTTAAAGAATCAATCCAAAAATGGGCATCTGAAATGAAGAGACATGTTTTAGACAAAGAAGCAAAAGCAGCAAATAAACATGAAAAAATGTTCAGCATCACTGGTCATTCAAGAGGTGCAAATGAAATCAACACTGAGATTCCACCTCACCCCAGAAAGAATGGTTGCTATCCTGAAATTAACCAATTACAAATGCTAGTGGGTCTGTAGGTAAAAGCAACCCTTCTCCACTGTTGGTGGGAGTGTCGACCAGTGCAACCACTGTGGAAATCAGTATGGAGATACCTCAAAGAACTAGGATTGGAGGTCCCATTTGACCCAGGTATTCCCCTGCTGGATATCTTCCCAAAAGAATTAAAAGAATCATACCACAGCAATATATGTGCACCCATGTTCATAACGGCAGTTTGTAATACCTAAAATTTGGAAACAGCCCAATTGTCCATCAATTGGAGACTGGATAAAGAAAATGTGGGTTTTTTAAAAAATAAAATGGACTACTACTCAGCCATAAATAATGAAAAATTAGAAACATTTATAGCTAAATGGATGCACATTGAGGTGATACTCTTAAGTGAAATAAATAGGACATACATGTGTAAATACCAAATAGTTTCTCTGGTATGAGAAACTGAAAGTGTAAATAAGGAGCAAAAGGTCTGATAGAGAATGTGAAATAGGAAGAAAAGGGGCAAAGGGGAAGGGGAAGTGAGAGGAGTAAGGTAAAGGGAAGAAGGGAATGGAATATTTATGAGAAAATAGAAAAAAAGTCTTTGTAAACAGGGAAGGGTAGAGGGGTTGATGGGAGGGCAGGGGAATGGGGAAATAATAAGAACCAAGATATATTATCTAAAGGTACAAATTTCCAATGATCAACGTCATTATATTGTGTACCTAAAATGTACCAATAAAATTAATTAAACAAAAAAGAAATGTGGCCTGGTTAGAGCTGGCCCACTAGGGGTGTGATCAGAATGATATGTTACTGTCTCTGGCTCCCCTTTCACTCTTTGCTTCCTGGCTGCCATGGGTTCAGCAGGTTTTGGTCCACCATATCCCTCCCTTGCTGTTTCTGCCTTGCAGCCAGTGCCTATGCCTAAAACCGTGATCCAAAGTAAAACTCCCCTCCTTTAAATTGCATGTGTCAGGTATTGTGTTGCAGCAATGAGAAAGTAACAAAGAACTGGAGAATTTCATTTTCTGTAGGGAGTTAATATCGTTTCTCACCTGCGTAGCAGCCATACTCACAAGGCTCTTACTTTGGACAGTAGGGTATGATCTTTCTCTGAAAGACTTGCAATTATTCTCCTGATCTTTATTCTTTTCCTCATCATTTC
This sequence comes from Heterocephalus glaber, assembly GCF_000247695.1. The sequence continues at coordinate 9,573,268 of NW_004624810.1, read as the reverse complement.
TGGTCAGTGCATCAGGAGAGTTTCATGGAAGAGAATGATTGTGCCACATATAGATTGTGTTGGATCTGTTCTTTTAGAAATACAAAAATTCACTAAAATAGCACTCAGACTAAAATGTTACTGCTTGGTTTTGACTTTAGCTCTCTTGAAAAAATATTGTACTTTAAAATAAATTTAGACATAGGACAATATTGGAAATGTGATGCATAGAACAGCTTTACATCCTCCCATCTTTCCCAAATATAAGACATTATACAGTCACAGTGCAATCATCAAAATCAGGAAATAACATTGATTAACATCACTACGATTGAAAACTACTTGTATTCATCTGCTCAGGCTGCTACAACAAGCACCACAGGTTGAGGGGCTTATACAACAAATATTAATTTCATCACAGTCTGTAGGCCTGGGAATTCTAAGATCAAGGCTTGAGTAAGGTTGGTGTCTGGTGCCAGTTGGATTTTAGCTGGCTGCTGTCTTGCTGTGTGCTCATATGCTTTTCCAGTCCACATGCTCAGAGTGAGTTCTCTGGCATCTCTTTTATAACAACACTAATCCTATTGACCAAGACCCTACATTTTATTTTTTACTAAAGTTTACTAATTTTACTAAATTTTTACCTAATTTTACTTTAGTTACCTTCTTACACTGGAGGTCACATCTTCAACTTATGAATTTGGGGGGATGTATAATACATTTAATGTTTATAATTTATTCAATTTAAACCAAATGACTGTTCAATCCAGAATAACAAATTGCATTTAGGTGTCACGTCTTATTGGTCTACTTAAATCCAGTATTTTTTGTCATTTTTTTACCTTTCATGAGTTTTCATGACACTTTTTTTTTTTTGGTATCGGGAATCAAACTCGGGTCCTTGCTCTTGCAAGGCAGGCGGGGAAACACTGAGCTAAATCCCTGGCCAAAAAGCGAATTCATGACACTTTTGAAGAATACTGAAAAGTTATTTTATAGAATGTCCTTAAATTTGGGGTGTCATATTTTTACATGTTTAGATTGTGGTTATGAATTAGCACCATGTAAGCCCTTCTGAGAGAAACACACTAGGAGATAATATCAATATGTCTCAGTAATCTGAGGTTAACTTTGATCATTGGATTAAGGTGCTGTGTGTCAGGTTTCCATACTGTAACATTTTGGGGTGATATGCTGAAATTTTACGAAGGTCCTCTCCTTAATCTTTCATTTACTAGTTTCACCATTGTCAGTGATTCTTCCCTGTAACCATTACCATGGTGATTGACCAGTGGTGATTTTCTATTTATACTGCTCTTTCTTATGTGGAATTTTACTGCAATGAAGAGTTGTCAGTTCTTTTTGTATTTATTTACTTAATTGCTAATTTACATGAGTCCATCCTCATGACTAGTAATAGTATTTTATAATAATAAATTAGTACCATTATTGACATTTAAATTATCTCAAATTTTGGCAGTGGAGATTCTCTTCAGATTGGTTTTGTGATCTCCCAATTTACCCTCATAATTTTTAAAAAATAGATTTTATATTTTAACAGTTTAATATTTACAGAAAACTGTTCACAAAATTGGACAAAGCATATCCTTGTATCCTGCACCCAGTTTCCCCCTTATTGTCATTTTACATTGGTTTAGTATATTTGTTAAAATTAAAGAGCAAATATTGACATATTATTATTATTAAGTCCATAGTATAATTTCCTAAACTTTCTGTTATATGGCCCATAAATAAACATCTATATCTATATTAAGCTAAACATGAGTTTGTACTAATGTATTAAACACCAGTCCTTTACCAAGTGGGATCATTCTAGCCTTTCTTTTCTTTTTTGTAACCTTCCAGTATGCTAAGTATCAGGATTGTAAGCCTATGCTATTGTGTAAAACAACTTTTTCAATAAGAGTAGAATGCCTTCCCTGTAGCTTTTCTTGCCTTTGTTCTTACAGATTCCCTCCATTTCCAAAGTCTCTTAGCACTTTTCCTCTGTTCCCTTTACTGAGGTTATTTAATAGTTTAAAAAAATAGTTATACTGACTTGTCAGAATCTGAATGGATGCATCCTTCAGTGAAGGACATCCTGGTTGCTTTTAGTTTGGGGAAATTATTAATTATGAACAAAGCTGAACAAACTAGATGGTCTAAACAATAAATATAATGTCACAGATTTGGAGGTTGTAAGTCTAAAATCAGAGTGTCAGCAGGATTACTTTCTTCCAATGACTGAGAAGTAGAATCTGATGTATACCTTTCTTCTAGATCCTGATTCTTTGCTGGCATCTTTGCTGGCACCTAAGACATTCTTTGGGTTGTAGATACATCCTCCTGATTTCTTGTTCACGCTCACATAATATTCTCCACAGGTACATGTTTGCACCTAAATTTCTTTTTTATGACATCAGTCAAAATAGTTTAGGAGCCACCCTAATGACTTCTTTATTTGCTTAACTGTAGAGGCCCTGTCTCCTAATAGGGCCACATGTTGAGGACTTTAACATACTATTTTTGTGTTCAATTGTATTTCTTCTTTAAGTTTTACCAGATTTGTCCCATGTGTTTTGATCTAAGGTGTACATGCAATAAAGATTTTTATATCTTCTTGAAGAATTGGGCATTTTATCACTAAGTCACACACCTCTTTATTCCTAGGAGTTTCTTTTGTTGTGAAGTTTGTTTTGAAGTTAATATAGCTGCTTCAGTTTTCTTTTGTTTAGCTAAGCAGTTATATTCTTTTATCTATTATTTCTGACCCATCTGTGTCATTAAAAAGGAAGTGACTCTCCTATAGATAACAAAATTGATTCTTATTTTTTGCCATCTGATTCATAGTATCTAAATTTTAATTACTATATATAAGCCATTCATATATAAGGTTATTATTGATATAATTGAACTGATAACTATCAAAATATTTTCCATTTATTGAATATATTCTTTGTCTCCCTTTTCTTTGCATATCTTTTTTTTTTGGTACCAGGGATTGAAATCAGGACCTTGCACTTGCAAGGCAGGTTCCAGCACCACTGACCTAAATCCCCTGCTCTTTTGCATAACTTTGTACTCTGTTTTTTCTCACATAAGTAAAAACTACACTGATGATATATTCTTATCAATATTTTTATGTGACTTATAAGTGTGAATTGAATAAACAACATTTTGTATTTTTTGTATTAATAACAAATAATGTATTTTACATATATGACAATATATTTTTTCTGTTATGCTTTTGAGACTTATCTATTTTGAAATAAAAGAATTTATTTATTTATTTATTTATTTATTTATTTATTTATTTATTTTGGTGCCGGGGATTGAACTTGGGTCCTTGAGCTTGTGTAGAAGAATTTATTTTTTAAATTTCATTTTATGATGACCACACATCCAAAAATTTATGTATTTAACCTTTTATGAAAATTATTTCTACTTTTGCAGTCACATCAGGCTTTGTAAAATAGCATTTATTTCTGAACATGTATTAAAGGTTCTTTAGGATATATAGCTATATAGAGAAATTTTTTATAGTTATATCTCCACAAATTTAGTAAAATATTTATTTTTAGATGTGTATATTTATGTATGTTATATATGTGTGTGAGAATGATTTTTCTTATGATATTCTTGCTCTGTTTTAGATTTAAAATTACATCAACCTTGTGAAGAGACATGATTAAAAATTCCCCTTTCTATTCTGTGCAACTGTTTGTGAAAGATTTTTTATTTCTACTTTTTGAATGGAGGAAAATTGATTTGTAAATTGTTGTTGATAATTTTTGTTTGTAAGAACTATTCACTATCTTAAACAGGTATTTCTTTGCTATCAATGTATGCCCCTCTAGTTCACATTTTCAATTTCATAAGGCTAAAATACAGTCTATTTTTCATTTTGATTTTATCATGGAACTGTAGAATGTATGTATTTTTTTTTCCAGTACTGGGGATCAAACTCAAGACCTTGTACTTGGGAGGCAGGCATGACTCCACTGACCTAAATCCCCAGCCCTTGAACTGTAGGATATTTAGAAATGCTTTGTTTAATATTCAGCCTGTTGTAAATTTTCTAGTTTCTTTCAACATGTAAAATAATTCTAGCTGGTTGTGATAGCGCACAACTGTAATCCCAGAACTCAAGAAACTGAGACAGGAGGATCAACATGAGTTCAAGGCCAGCCTGGGCTACATAATGTGTTCAGGGCCAGCCTGAACTACAAAGGGAGACCCTGCCTCAAAAAACTAAAATAATGATAATAATTATTATTATTATTATTCTACTGCCAGTAAAAGCATATTCACTAAATGATTGAAATTCATTGTTATTTGTTGAAGCTGACTTTATTGCCTAATAAATGATAATTTTGGTTAATATTTTATGAAAGTTTGAAAAGATTGTGTATTTGACAATGGTTAAATGTATTGTTTTATAAATACCAATTAGGGAAATTGTGTTTATTGTAATTTTCAGATGTTTGATATATTTATGATTATTTTGATTATTTTAATTATTTTGTCTTCTATTAGCTAATGACAGAGGTAAGATAAGATATCTCAATGCATGCCTTCAGAACAGTGTAAAAGACGGGTCATTGAAATGAGAATATTATCTAAGTTAACTTATAGTGCATTCTGTACCAAAAGTTGCAATTTTATTGCTGAATCTGTCCTCCATTTCAAATTCAGTACTGTCATGTTTTTCAATGTATCTAATTACAGCTCTTCAGGGAAATGAAGAAATAATATAAAGGCACTAGTAAAAACATAATTCACCAGAAGGGCTTAAAAACTAAACACAAAGCTGTATTTAATGGCTCTCTCCTGAAATCAAAGATAATCAGGAGGCTGAGACAAAAGAATCACAAGTCAAGTTCAGCTTGGGCAACTTAGCAAGACCTTTCCCTAAAAAAACATGAATACAAGCCTATTTCATCCAATTATAAAGTTTCATTGAAGAAATTACAGTCAACTGAAAAGTCCATTGAAACTGTAAGTTCAATGTCACTACAATTCCAAATAAAATTCACTTACCCTTTCAATGTAAAAAAATATATAAATCCATTCAGTTGATAATTCTTTTCAGCCTCAGACAGAGCAGACTTTAAGGCCTGAGTACAGCTAAAGTTACTTGAGAAGCTACAGGATGAGTCATTTTTTATGGAAATGGTTGAGATTATTGAGATCTTGAGAAGGGTAATTAGTCTAATGTCAAATTGCTAATATGTTTCACTTTCATAGGCATATAGAACACACAAGATTATCATAGCAGTGAAACAACTGTCACTAAATTTTTATATACTGTAAAATATATTTTATATATACATGTATGGCTCATTATATTCAGTGAATGCTTAACTTTAAAAAAATTTTATTACATTGAAATACACATTTCCATCAATCCCTGTCTGAATACTGCCAGGTTCCAACACACTGATGCTATAGGTTTTACCACTATCTGAAGAACTCCTGGAAGTATTGTGTCTTTCTGAGGCATAATTAAAAAAAACAAAACACTGTGAATGCCGCTACACAGTGCCTACCAATGGAACTGCAAACTGAAAAAACATTAGGTGTGTCCTCATCCACCTTGTTCATCGAATCTATCATTGTGCAACTTCTGGTTCTTCTCAAAAGTGAAAATGGCTGTGAAAGGTGAACATTTTGTATCTTGTTCAGGACACAGAGGCAGCCAGGACAGTTCAACTAAAGACAGTCAGGAAAGAAGGCTTCCAGAACTGCTTCAGAAAGTGGCAAAAGGCATTTGGTGAGTGTGCTCATTATGAGGGAAGTATTTTGAGGGAGCTTAAAGGCAATATACCTCCTACCACAATAATTTTTAAATTTTAAAAATTTAAACATTCACTATATTTTTCCATTACACTATATATATTGTGTATGGATGGGTGTATGTAATCAATTAACCCAACAAAATTATAGTTTCAGAAATCAAGACAGTGTTACCAAAGGTGACAACAGCACCTGAGTGGTATCTAAGGAGAGAATTTGGCCTGAGTTTCAATTTCAGTAAATTTCCAGAGTCTACTCATTGGGATTTAGTTCAATTCATAACTGAAATGTAACAAGTGACTTACCCAACTATGGGAAAAATTAATCTATGATATCTCTAGTAATTGAAGCATCACTTCTACATTTTTTGGCAGTATTTAGAAATTTGCATTCCTGGCATTTTCTGTCAACAGGTCTTGCTTATTCAAAGTTTTACAGGAGTGTGGCTCAGAGATAGAGCACATGCCTAGCATGCACAAGTTCCTGAGTTCAGTCAACTTTTACCACTTTGATTGTGACACCTTACTAGTGACAAAGATGCTTGTATTCCTTTGCTGATAATGAATCTTACTCTTTGTATCCTACTAGATTTTTTTCTCATTTTCATGTTTTAGCAGAATAACTTTTACCACATTTCTGAAGTAAAATAACATTTGTTATTTTGAATCCAGGGTCCCAAGAGCATTTATGAACCAACACCAATGATGTGTGGTCCTGTTGACATTCATTGTCTTTTTCAGCTTTTAGAGTGCTCGGTCTTCACATTTGCCCTTTAATTTTTGCTGCCTTATGCTCCTGCAAAATTGTTATCCAATGTTCTTACATTTTAATCTGCTTTTTAGGCAAATTATTCTATATACACTTCTTTCTCCTTCAGAATTCATTTGGTATAACACAGTATTTATGAACTAATAACCATTACCATTCTACTAAAATTTTATTAAGCAAAATTAAATCTGTATGTACCTAGGATTTTCTTTGTTATATCAGACTTTTCTGTCCTTCAAGATTTTATTTTACAATTTTATTCTGTCAAACTCTTAAAGTCTATCTTTTCTCAATTTCATCATTCTTCTTTTATTTATTTTCTTTTTATATTTCTACTGCTCCTTTTCTGGTACTAAACATCTTTTCCAAACCTAGCCTGGTTTCATCTTAATTTCTTGAGTATATTTCATTCCTGGACACAAACCATTTCACTTACAATCCTTGCTGATTTTTTTTTTTTTTTTTTTTTTACCATCAGGGTTAATGATCATTTAAGGTTATTGACAAAGTACATACTTTCTTCATGATAAGAGATCTACACTTCTATTATGGGAAAAGCTATATGTTGGATTTCTGAAATGCTCATGATTTTATAATTAACAAATCAAAATACCCAGTTAATAACTTATGGTAGAAAGTGACATTTAAACTTATGAACAGAAAGACTTTGGAGAGAGTTTAGAAGAAACAGAAAAAAGGATTTGAAGCAGTTTATTTATAGTGCCACTCAAAATACAGTCTGCACTTTGATGAAAGCAAGGCCCTTGCTGAATGCTAGAGGTACACAAATCCAGCTGGTGGCAAAGCAGCCAAATACTGTAGAGCCTCAGCAGGATCAAAGTTATACATGTCCTACTTTTGTTAAGGTACCAGCAAAGTCTAAAGTCCCCACCCTGGCCATGCAAGAAGTTTCACTTCCAATTATTTCAGTGTACTCCCAGTTTTACTCCATGTTCATATCAGAAATGTCAGCTTATACAATGGACTGCTGATTTCAAAATTTATCTCAATTTAGCAGCTATCATCCATACGTGAGTTTTGAATGAATTGATAAAGCAAGTACATGAATGAATAAATGGGAGTCTAAAATATTACTTCTATTCTTTTGCTAAAAGTTACATTAAATGATGCAGCTTATAATAGTTGAGTATGTATTGGTCAGTCTTAGGAAATGTTGGAAAATATAGTCCTCTTTCATGGCCAGGTGCTTTTATATCAGAGCCAAATGAGACAGACATGCGTATAGAGATCTTTTTGGGTGCTTTTAAAAAAGAAATTCAGGGGAAAGAAAAAGAAAGAGAGAGAGAGAGAGGGAGAGAGAGAGAGAGAGTGGAAGGAAGGGAAGGGAAGGGAGGGGAAGGGAAAAAAGAAAAGAAAAGAAAAAAGTGATAAGTAAGGAAGTGTGTATGCATGTTTCATTCTTCTAACTTACCATCTACCATAAGCTTTGGCGACCCAGGGTGAAAATTTTATGTGATCTAAGGCTTAAAGTTATCCAGCTACACACCTGGTAAAGCAGTCACACTGTACAACACCAAAAAATGACAAACTGCCAAGATCAAAAGGCCTATGCTAGGACATTGCTCCTGATAGTTAAAGTCACATATTGTGGCTGTCAGAAGTTTCATCTCTGCTTGCTATCTTTCCTCTGCAAAACTTCACTCCTGCTCTCTTTCCATACATAGCAATATCTGATGTGGTTCTTTTATAAAATGGAGTACTGCTCAGCCATAAAGTACAAAAAACTAGTCATTTATATCTAAATGGATGCATACTGAGGCCGTACTCTTAAGTGAAATAAATAGGACACACATTCGTAAATACTGAATACTTTCTCTAGTGTGAGAAACTGATAGTGTTAACAAGGGTTAAAGTGATTGAAATGAATAATTGATAATTTGAAATAGGAAAAAAGATCCAAAGACGAAGGGGTGAAGGGAGGGGAAGGGAAAAGGAAAGGAGGAAAAGGAAAAACTATGAGAAAAGAAAAAAATGGAAATCATGTGTATGTAAATAGGAAAGGGTGGAGGGGGTGAAAGGCCCACAGGTAATGGGGAAAAAATAAGAACCAAGACACATCATGTACAGGTACAAACACCCAATGATAAATGTAAATGAACTGTATACCTAAAATGTAACAATTAAAGAACTTAAGAAAAAAAAATAAAAAGAATACATAACATTTCTATTTCTTATTAAACTCCTCATGCTCCTAAGAAATTTAAAGATTAAAAAGAGACAGATGAAAAGCAGTTACCACCTCCACTGCTGACAAGGATGATTTTGAAAATTAGGCTGAAAAAAAGGAATAAATCATTAAAGAGGACCCTGCTAAATATAGGGGACAAACTCCAAACCTTACATGGCCAAGAAGTAAGAATCATGTGCTCTTTTGGCAGGCCAGTTACTAAGAGGAATTAGGAGATACTTACCTGACAGTATGCCATTTATTCTTCTCCAATTTATTAATTGAATCTTTCCTGTTTGCCTAGAAAATGTGTGTAAAAGGAAAAAGGGATAAACTAAAACTTATAATAATGTCTCTCGTAAAAGTGAGAATTAAACATGACATATTCACTTGCCCTGAGAGTCCATTATATTTTAAATATCAAATGTATTGGTATGAGTTGTTTTATATTATTATTTCACAAAAGTTTCCAGAAGCAAAGATTGTTTCTTTAGTGGTGAAACACACTGTGGTTAAGCAAAAGAACACTAGGAACAAGTTCCATGAAGTCAATTCCTGGTTCAATGTGTGAACTTTGACAGTAATGACTATGTTGTGCAAATTACTTTAGACTCTTGTGCACATTAAATAAATTAACCTATGTGAAATGTAAACTGATATTATTCATCCATTTTATCTTAATCTGGTTTGTTTTTGCTCAGTTTTCTGAAAGTTAATTTGATCAGTTTTTTTTTAGAGGTCATTGAACCACTATTTTATTTTTAACTATTTATTTTGAGATATTAGAGATAAAGAGGAAAGAAACTTTTTGTGTTGCTTTATTTTATTATTAATTTTTCCTCTTATTTACTTTCTATGTATTTTTATATTTTTTAAATGTATATGTTAAATGATGGTGTCAATAATGTTGAACCTTCGAAAAAAAATTTTTAAATAGCTACATTTGGGGTTATTAATTTCCATTCATACTGTTACTTAGATTTATCCTTAAGTATTGAATTATATTTAATTGCTTGAAGTTTCAAGTATGTTCTAATTTCTTCTATGCTCCTTTGTCTTCTAGATTTCTTAGAAATATAATAAATATATGGCATTATTTTCCCCTTTTGTCATTCTCTTTAACCCATTTCCCATTTTATTACTGAGAATTACTGTGAATTATTATTTATTACTGAGAATTTTGTTACTGAGAATCACTGTGAATATTCTATTCACACTTCATTCTGCATATTGTATTCTGAAAGGTCAAATATTCAATTCTAAAAAAGATTATAGTACAGGTACTTTATCTATTTTTATAGGTATCATTTAATCAGGAAATTTATGAATACTTCCCTAACCACATGGAATTTGTGTTCTTAGCACCTTAAATATAAATGAATAAAATTACACTGGTTGTACTACATTTTTACCAAAAATAATTACATTTTCAGACAAAGCCATATGGCATAAAAAGCCAAAACATCCTATATTTCAAAAACTGTCATTAGATTGCCTTTCCTAGCATCTGTTTTGAAGGAAAGCAAAATAAAACATTCATTATAGATAGATAATTGTACTATTTCAAGTTAAGAGGAAATTTTGATTCCTTTTTAAAGATACTTATATTAAGATGCATAAAAACAAGATATTTAATAATTGCTGATGTAAAGAAATTTTAAAACTTGTTCATGTTAATATATGAAACCAAAATGCATAAAAATCTAAACTCCCATTTAGATCTGATAAGCATTGTATAATCTAAGTATAAACATATTACATAAAAATGGGAAATTAGAATTTTTTTGTTGATCATGCCATCATTAAAGAAATAGAGTTGGGTTCTAAAATCTTTAACACATTATTTCCTTTTTATAAAATAAAACAAAATTCACCTTCATCAAAGTAGATGAAAGAGCAAAAAAGTACATAGATTTTTTAAATCACTGATGATGAACACTGCTAAAATATAAGCCTAGTTAATTTTAATAACTTATGCTTTTAATATACATTTCAAACCTAAGAGGTTATAATGTGATTTAAAACCATGGGGGAGAATATTTAGCCATACATTCTGATACCATTTCAAAGTGGTTGCAGTAAGTATTTAAGCTAGATGCTACTAAGTTCTCAACCTGGTAAGTCTCCATGTATATAAAAAGATAAAGCTGTGATCTGAATAAAGATAAAGTAAAAATCAATACTCATTCTTTTGTTGTAGATTCTGAAAGAAATCTAGATATAATTGAGCATGTGTCATTAAAATTCTCAAGTGCTTTAGATCACTGGAAAAATGTCAGTCTAGAAATAAGCCAAGCTAAAGATACAGTGAGGGTGCTTTAATATGAGTATTAAGAGAAAACTTAAGTAAATTCAGAGAAATATTACTTTTTTACACATGTTAAGGATGATAATAATGAAGGGACTAGTGTCATTGGGAACTTAGTTCTTCCCTTTGGATGTTAAGTGAAAGAAATTTGACTAAAATTTGAGACACAGAGAACTGAGGTCTGCATTGGATTCTGGTTATTATGAAAGCATTTCCTGACACTGCAGTAGAAGTAGTGGTCAGGGAGTTGTTAAGCACAAAGTCTTGGAGACTGTCATATGGGTCAAAATTCCAACTCCGTTGTGGCCCAAGCAGGGCCATAAAGCCTTGTTTTCTTGATTGTTTTTTTGTTTTTGGGTTTGTTTTTTTTTTGCTTTTCATGTATAAGACTGAGATGAGAAAACAAGAGAGAATTGATAATAATTTCTTAAGGTAGAGTAAGTACTCAAGTACTACTAATATTTTCTATGTTGACATTTATTATTCCCACAGATGTGAGACAGTATGCCAGGATGGATATTTTCTAGTTTGTTTTATTTTCCTTACTGACAGCATTATTGTGAGATTCAGATGAAAGTATAAAATATATACCAGGCAACCTGGTGAGCATATGTTTTACCAGCTCACGGATGCAAAGAATATTCAACTGGTGCAAATTATGAGGCACTACATGATCAGGAGGAGCTAACACAACTGCTGTCATTTACATTTTCTGTGATCCCGTGTTTATTTTGTTTTGTTTTTGACAATCTCACTACATTCAAACCTAAAACAATGCAAGTTTGATTTTAGATCTTATCTTCCATATTGCTGACAGTGTGAAGTTAATTTTTCTTCATTTCTTCTGTTTTATTTCTGCTTATCAAATCTCAACTCAAGGGTTCTTTCATGTCTAAACCTGGTTTTAGGTACAAGTGATGTTATATTTTTCTTTCAAGTAAACAAAATTGTAATGCACATTAAAAATGCTCTTATTCACAGAGAAAATGGGTATTCAACAAGTAGGGAAAAACTGTTAGGTAAAAATGTCTTAAAATGAGTGTTACCAGACTTGTCATCAACTCATACTAAAAACCAATCTATGATACATCTTTGCATTAATTAAGAAGCACTGTTCCAAATACAAACCCAACATTGTCAAAGGAGAGAAAAATAAGTAAATTAGAAGATTAGATTAAAATTTCAAAGATCCATGATGTTTACCTTATTTGTTAGAAGCTAAAGCTAATGCTCTTAAATAGCTTGGTTATTATTAAAGTTAACTGTATTTCAGGGACATTTGAAAATATGTTAGTGATTTTTCTGTTGAACAACAATGTTATTTGCAACTTTGTTTTCTAAGGAATTACTGTTTTAAAGTGGTGTGTACCCCCACATTGTTCACATTTATTTTAAGTTTCATTTTCCCTGCATGATTCTAAAGAATTTGAAAGCATTTTCTGTTGCTTCACTTACACCTTTCTCCCACCTTTCTTTACAGGAACCTGACTTGTTTTCAAATTTCCATTCTTTATCACTGGTTACAATATGTAATGAGCAAAGGTAATTTTTTTAATGGTAAAAGATGGGTTTATATCATCAAACTAAGACATCCCTGAGTTTTTTTCGACTAATCATCTTTAGCTACCACTCTGCCTCTCTGCCTCCTAATACCTATACAAGGATCTAAGGAAGTTATCTAATAAATACATAATGAGTAAGAATAAAAGCATATTAAAAGCTTCAATGCAGACTTGATCCACAAAATCAAGGTTCAGTGTTTGAGTGGTTTATGAATATACGTCAAGTAAAGCTCACTATTTAACCCTTTATTTATTTAAAATTTTTGACTGAACATACTCAGTTTTATTTAGGGGAAGGAGACAGAATACACACACACACACACACACACACACACACACATACAGGACTAAGATGTATACAAGATTTTGAAAAATTACTTCACTAGATAAGGATGGGCTTTGACCTAAATAGTTCTGGAACTTCTGAATCACCCTGCATGGCAAAAAGGCAAGAGGAAAATGTAAGCCTTTGCTCTAAAGGAGATATTGTGGCAGCCCTAAGTGTTTCCCATTGTATAATAACTCATACCATAATGAGACAATAAAGCAGTGTTAAGATTTCTGCTCTGATCACATATGATTCAGGTTAATTTCATCTCAAAATTTCTAATGTAATATATCATTAATATCTAAATCTTTCCATCATATCAGAATCTGCACACACCTTACGAAAGTATCAGACTTGAAAATACAGTCATATTGGATGAGGAATGTGCCAGCAGTCTCACACTTCAGGATCCTTCCTGGCTATATGACTAAATTCCATTTGTTCTGTGAGCTCTTGATACCAAATGCTATCCTGTCATTCTGACTCATCAATTCATCATAAGAAAGAATGAAGGAAAGAGAACATGGAGAACAGAGCCTCGAGAGGCTGAATAAGGACAGGGGAAAATTATCTTCTACTGGACAATATGTTAAAGAAAAAAAGAAATAGCATCCTACCTACTATTAGAAAGAATTAAGTTGCTTTACCTTTAGTAATTGGAAAAATACCTAGAAATATATAAACAAAGCATGAGAACAAACTAAACAAGTAGTGGTTGCTCTTTTACCTGAAGCATTTTAGAAATTTAGAAGGAAATTACAAACAAAACTAATACAGCGCATGGGAGAGGAGAGATGATTTATCAGCTGTAATAGGTCTAGCAGGTTCTTGTGTACCCCTGAGTTGATGTGGTGTTTGCCTGGTGCAAAGTATGGGAGTGAATTACTCATGTAGTACAGAGCAGCCATGTTGTGTCTATGAGAGCACAGAAATTCAGGAATGCAATAAAATTTTAGAAAAATTAGATTATCATATGTCTTGAATAGAGTGATGAGAGGCTCTACTTTTGAATACAAACCCCAGCATATGAAAGTTGGCACTAGTTAAGACCAGATTTTAAGTTATTTTAAAGACTGAGGTCACTTAAGAATTCTCAAAATCCATATGGAACTCTCCTAATTATAATTGTCATAATGTATGGTATTTTCCCCATTAAAATTCTAATACAATTGTTATATAAGCAAATAATATTCAATACTAGAGTAAAAAGTGTCAATAAGCAATTTTCATGTATGAGCCCCTAAAGTTTAGAGAAAATATTAATTGTAAAAATGTTTTGTTTCATCATTAAAAATAGATTCAGTAATAAGTACTAATGAAAGTGATGGATTTTTCATTTACTCATAATTGTTTAAAGTATACCAATGACTTCAGGTAAATCTCTCTTTTTATTTATCATATATATATAGTTTATATATTATATATATAGTTTAGAATAAGAGCTTGCCTTAGAGAAAGAGCTATAAAATAAATGACCAACTGTAGATTAACCTTTTTATGAAAAATGTAATGTTATAATTATTTTAAAATAAATCTTACAAATTAAATCTTTTAGATTAGATTTCTTTAATTGAAACCAAATTCTGGATCATCATGTGTGCATATTTAAAACCTCAATAATAATAAAAACCCCACTGTTCATTGACATACAGTTAGAAATGACTCAATATCATTGTGAAGAAAAATTACACTCCTGTATTGCATTTATTATATGACTACAAATTTTCCTCTTCCATTTTTATATACTTCATGAAAAATATGGAAAATCAAATATATTAGCAAAGAGATTGAAGTAATAATCTCTGTCTTTCAACTTTGGACTATTAATTGGGAAATGACTTTAGTCACCCTTGGCTACCTTCTCAATATTAAATTCTTATAATTCTCCTGTCAACTACATCATAGGTTATAAATTCTTTACAGGTATTAGTCTTTTAATAATTATTCATGATACCATCTTAACAGCCTACGAATTTTGTAATACGTGTAATATGTTGGCAAAAATTTATTCCTAGGTATATTTTGAAAGAAATTTTTAGTACATTGTATTAATTAAAGTATATTTTATACAGCATCATTCCCACTTTCTCTTGTTTCACCATGGAACAATTTCTTGATTGATAGAAAGAAAGAGCCAAATCTTTTCAGATGTTATTTTACACCTTAATCTTAGCCAAAAGGCCAAGAAGCAATTAGGTATTATTTTAAGTAAGAAATGATTGCCCAGAAATTTAAAGTTAAGAAAAGAAGACTGATAGTGTAGAAAATTGCATACATCTTTTCATCCACTCTAAAATCTATTAACTAAGAATTAAATGACAAATTATAAATTTTACAACACAATGTCTCTGCTCTGCACATGGCCACTTTGCTGAATACCAATGCTCTGACTTCTCCCTCGAGTTCAGGGAGTTCTCATATGCATTTATCTCACAAGGATCATGAAGCAATATTACCTGTTCTTTGATTCAAAACTGCTAGGCCAGGGCTGGGGATTTAGCTCAGTGGCACCATGCCAGTCTTGCAAGTGCAAGGTCTTGAGTTTGATCCCCAGTACCAAAAAAATCCAAAAAAACACCCTGCTAGGCCATATGACTACTAGTGTCTAAGGGATAACAATAGGAAATAGGATCCATGACTATAGATCACTTCACCAATTGCCCAGTGCTGTTTTTGATCATGACATGTATCTGCTCAGGACCTTTTGGTCAGCAATTACTTGAACATACACACATGGCATGGCATATCTTCTTTTGTTTCTTATCCATTATAGATCATCTTTTGACTAGAATAATCTATACTTCCATACAACACCTATTTCCAGGATCACAAATCAAGACTTCTTTATGCTTTCATTGTGTTACAGGGAAATAGCTTATTTTAGAGCTAAGCTACCGGAAAGGCTTAAAGTGTATATATGATTTAAAATTGAAATTAGGGTAAAAATTTCATTTGATGTTTTAAAATTCTGCATAATATGACTGTCTTTTTTTTTTTTTTTTTTTGGTACCAGTGATCGAACTCGGGTCCTTGCGCTTGAGCAGTAGGCGGCGAAACCACTGAGCTAAATCCCCGGCCCCAGGTCTTTTTTAATTCATTAAGTTTAAGGCAAAGGAAAAATAAAACTCTTGACTGCACTCCCACCTAGATTTCATGTTAATCTTCCCCTTTAAATTATGTTCCCAGTACACTCTCCTTCCAAAGGGAAAGTGTCTCTCTCATTCTTACTTTAAAAGTTGTGCTCATGCAGTTCTTTTCACCTACAATATTGTTATCTTTACTTTTACATAGTTATTTTCTATTTATCATTCAAGTCTAAATTTAACATCACATCTGCAAAAAACATTAATTTTTTTCTATAGTCAAATTTTCATGGTAAGTATTGTTTTACTAGATAAATGTTACATGTTATACAAATATTCCAATTTATTTACTGGCATAATTATTTCTTAAATGTTTGTCTGTCTCACAGGAATACCATAAAAGTAAAGACTATTTGTGCACCACAGTGTCACCAGTAGTGAGCACAATGCTTGGAAAATACTTGTATTTCACCAAAATATTTAGAGAATATTTAGAAATTATTGGAGAAGTGAATAAATGAGAATGAAGTCAATTGAAATGGCAGAAAATGTATTATATTTAACATTGACCTCTTTGTATTACCTTCCAACAGAAATTGATTCTGGATTTCATAAGCAGAAAAACCATTTTTTCATAATAATATGGAAATGGGCATTACAGATAATAAAGGCAAGAATATAGTCTCCTTGAGATTCTTGACATAAGTCTGGTCTTTGTTTACTCTGATGCTCTTCATTTTTTTCTTTTTGTTTTAATCCTCCTTCCAGTTCAACTTTCTCTAATTTTGTAGTTTATATTTGGGAAATGTGGTCATTGCTATCACATGCTGCATTTGACAAGACAACTGGTGACTCTCCCTGATATAGACGGAAGGCACAAAAAAAGGCAAATGATGTGTGTACAAATACTGTATGTCAGAAATAGACCAATGAAACTAATTTCAAAAAAAATGGGCCCAATTCTTGGAAATAATTTAGGTAGCCTACTGCCTTCCATTTAAGAATGATTTCCCATCTCCTGCAAAAGAAACACTCCTCAGGCCTCAATGCAGAATTCCATATGAGAAGTTAAAAGTCATTTCCAGGTCCTCTGTTTGAGACAATGTGCCAAGTTTATAGCATATGATAATTGATTCATTTTTTCAGACTACATTAATAGTCAAAAATGTGACATAGCATCTCAACAACCAGAATAATTTATGTGAACTGAAGAGTGTGCCAAGATAAACTCTTTAATCATTACAGTTCAATCTAACACTTACCTCTTAGATTGCAATATGGCATCCAACATATGAGATAATGATCTCACCTAAAAAATGTGTACCCTTCAGCTTGTCTCCTCAGGTCCAAAGCTGTGAATGCATTAATCTGTGAATGCATTAATGCTCACCCTGGCTAATGAGGCATGTAATGTGTGTGTTTAATGGAGATTAACCGGACACACAAATGCTGCCTAATTTTTTTTTAAACCTTTTATTGGTACATTTTAGGTATACAATATAATGACATTCATCATTGGAAATTTGCACCTTTACATGCTCTCTTGGATATTTTTCCCCCTTCCCCTGCCCTCCTTTCAACCCCTCCATCCCTCCCTATTTACAAAGACTTTGTTTCCTTTTTTCATTTTCTCAAATTAATTCGATTACCTTCTTTCCTTTCCCCTACCCTTCCCACTTCCCCTTCCCCTTTGCCCCATTTCTTCCAATTTCACATTATCTATTATACCTTTTATTCCTTATTTACACTTTCATTTCCTCACACTGGAGAAACTATTCGGTATTTACACATGTGTGTCCTATTTATTTCACTTAAGAGTATCACCTCAATGTGAATCCATATAGCAATAAATGTATCTAATTTCTTGTTTTTTATGGCTGAGCAGTACTCCATTTTATTTAAAAAAATCTCACACTTTCTTTATCCAGTCTCCAGTTGATGGGCATTTGGGCTGTTTCCAAGTTTTAGCTATTACAAACTGTGCTGTTAGGAACAGGGGTGCACATATATGTCACTATGGTATGATTCTTTTAATTCTTTGGGGAAGATACCCAGCAGGGGAATAGCTGGGTCAAATGGGACTTCCAGTCCTAGTTCTTTGAGGTA
>NW_004624810.1:9509466-9530892 GCF_000247695.1 Heterocephalus glaber | reverse complement strand
ATGTGCAGCCATTTAGCTATAAATGTCTCCAATTTCTCGTTCTTTATGGCTGAGTAGTACTCCATTTTATAAAAAAAAAAACACATTTTCTTTATGGGCAATTGGACCTTCTTTAAGCTAGGGTTTGGTAAATGTCCCCTCTAGTACTCCACATATCAATTACTCGGGCTTTGTGAGTCACATAAAGTCTTTATGGTGATCTCTTTTTTTATTTTTCTCCTTTTTATTCTCTTGTTCCTTCTTCACTTCCTCCTCAAATTTTCCTTTTCCTCCTTTGTTTAAATGTTTTGTACATGTTTTTTGAAAAGTGATATAGTATGCAAGGGCATGAAGTGAGTTCAAGTTTTGGTTTTGTGATTTGTTAGTTGGGCAGACAAGTTTGTAACAGCTAATGTATGGCTTTTGATAATTCCAGCATCAGTGTCATCTTGTAATTATATTTTCCCTTATGATTTGAATTTGAATTTAAATCAAAAAGAGTATATTGATTTTAGTTTTTTACTACATAATTTAACCAAGCATTTTTACCACATAGTCCATCTTGGTTTTTGTGGAGTTTTAGTCCAATGTCAGTTCAGAGCTGAAAGCAATTATACTGCCATTTAGAGTAGTCCATATTTGTTCTGCCTAGTGGCCAATTTGGGAATGGATGAACCCTACCTAATCACTCAGTTCCCAAACTTGTGATATGATGTTTAGGGTGAGATTCATGCAGATGAAGTTTGAAAGTGAGCCCAGAAAGTTCATACACAGTTTATGGGATTTCTGTTGATCATCCTCCTTTTGTTATCTTTCCAACACCTGAGGCCTCCCTTTCCTATCCTTTTGCTAGAAACTTCCTGCTTTTCCAGACGTTTCCTGAAAATATGTTTGTATTTAGGACCAAAATGGTGAGAGAACAGCGAAAGGAAATATAAATGAGGTTTGCTCCCCGGTCTTGGGAGTCCTTCTCATCAAGGAAGAGTTTTTCTCTTTCAGAGTTGTGTTGCCCTGCCTAACAGCCACTGCTGTTGCTACACAGCTCCCTTACCTTAACACCACAGCCTTGCCTGGGAGCTGGAGGTGAAGAGAATAAAAAAGAAAAAACAAAACAGGTCATTTCTCCTACTTGTTTCAACCTTTAATTTTCTCTTTCCTCTGGTCGGATCTCTTCAGATCAGAAAGATTTCTCACAGAGTTCTTTCTATCTGCTCTAGGTGTGCATTTCCACATTTGGGGCTGCTGTTAGTCCAGGATGGGTGATATCAGGGTAAAAAGAAAAAAAATAAAAGGGAAACTAACTACCAGCTCTGACAAACTTTAAATTTTGGAATTCTAATCACTTTCCCAAATACACCTCCTTCCTTGAACTTTTAGGACCATTAGCTTGCTATGTCCCAAGCATTCTATCCAAGATATAGAGTTGCTTACAGTGGAGAGATAAATTTCAACCTCAAGTTCCTCAGTAACTTTAATAGGCATTGATTAGAATGGTATCAAAGTTGGTAGAGGCAAGGAAAGTGAAAGGAAAGAATAGAAACATAATTCCAGGCAAGAGGCCCCAGGAGGAAAGCACCAGTGGAGTAAGGAGAAGACCACATGCATGCTGACATACTGAGCAGTTTTCAGCAAGTAATGTGTTCTTGTGGGATGACTGGAAAATCAAACCTTAGGAATCTGAAAGAAAGAATCGCAAAGAAAAATCTGCGCATTGCATCTAGTCCAGTTAACAGTTCTCCTAATGAACCTCTTTAAAACACTCCAGATAATCTGCTGCTGCTCATAAATCTTGAAAAATCAAAGGTGGTGATAGAAAGTGTTGGCTATAGCCTCTATTCTATTTGGGAATCCTCAGTATAACTTAAAAAAACATTTTATGTTTGAAAGAAAGAAAAATAAAATAAAAATATAGTGATTTTAAAAGCCCAATTCATCTAACATGAAGAAACTGAATGTTAAAATAATTAATAATAACAAAGATCAAAGCATAAAACATGGAGATTATAAATCTGCCAATGTCTTTTCACCAAATATTTTCCAGAAGCATCAAGGCATCTTGTTTGTGCTTCCTTTTAAGTTTAAATATCCCTCATTAACTGGGACCACTGTTGGAAGAGGGAGATCTCTCTTTAATGTGCATCTATGCTACAGTCTTCCTGGTTCTTGACCTTCTCTGGTTCTATCAGCCGGAGGCATTTATTCTATCAATGTTTTTCGCAATGTTCAAACATGAAGACAGATCTTGGCAATTTCTCTGCAAATGATTCTACATTAGCATTCCCATGCAAATCCATTGTGAATCCAATAAAAGAAAAACACTTCAGAGAACAAACAGAGAAACCTCATAAAACTCCTAAATCCTAATTCCTGTTGTTTCTTTGGAAAACTCCCTACATTTTAGCCAGATTTTCAACACTGTGGAACTTGTTTTCCTTCATACTTTGATAAATGTCAAAGAGTTGACGGCTCCTTGTGGTTATACTCTACTTTTAACCCAGATGTTAAAGAAATTGCCTCCGTTGAGCAAATTTGGTAATTATTTTTAATCAACACTAATACCTTGTATAACTAATTACAGGCTGGTCTAAAAATTATAAATAAGTACCTCCTGGTAAAGGATTTAAATTGTCATATACTACAGAATTTTATCTAGATACATACTATTATATAGCGATATTTTAGAGAGAGATAACAATTTCACTCAGCCTCACTTTAATCTATTTGCCAATGCCATGCATAAAACTGTTTATTTATGAGAATGCATAAAAACTGGTGTATGTAGATACCCTAAAATACAGAAACAGCATTTCAGCGCATTTATATACACTAGTATTGTTACTTCCATGTACTTGGAAACATTTTGCTTCAAATATTTGTCATTCGAACATATATACTTAGTTTGAAAACTTTAAAGACACAGCAATTTAATCACAAATGTCTTCCAGCTGCAGGCCAGGGATTGTATTTCCTGTTGTCTCTTGTTTTCTTTTTCTCATCATAAAGACACATGAAGTGTAAGAAAAACTGCCAGATCTCTGCAAGTTGCAATCCTAATAAATAGTGCACCCTGAGAAACAGATGGAGGTGTCTGGGGCTCACTGCATTCAGTGCTGTTCCTAGTTCTCTGGTATGACTCACACAAAGTGATTATCCTGAAACCCAGATGTGGCTCTGTAGCTGCCTCCCAGAGCTGCACTTTCTCTTGGAGATCTGCTTTGTGCAATTCATTTGAAGGCATTTAAGCTCTGCTTAGCATGTGGCTTTGTTTTGTTTGTTTGTTTATTTGTTTGTTTTAATAATTAGTCAATATGAAATGAAATGGACTCTGAAGATAATGAATAAAATTTAACAGGAAAGCAAAGACATTTTCCCCCCGAGAGAATGTTAGCATTTGCCTCAGTACCAACAGGAGAGCTTAGTCACTACTTAGGATGCAGGTTAAGCCAAATTCTATGAGATTGAACAGATTTTAATGATAATTATATTCTAAAATTTAAACCTCAAAAATAGATCTTCTTGAAAGCAAAACTTTTAGATACATTAAGTCCACTTAAGATCCATTCTATCACACGAAGTCTTAATGAAGCTTTAAAGTAGGTGGTAGAACCAGGTGATTTATATTTGAAAATGGAAACAAACAATGCAAGTTAAATGTTGCTAGACCAGAGACCCCAAGGATGTCAATGAATATCATAATTGGAGGAATAAGGAACAATGTATTATAGGCCCAGGACATATCTGGGACAAGACACTGTACTGAATTTAAATGCTGCAACCTGTTGAAAGCAAACAAATTTAAAAATACTGAAGGGGGGCATTCAGATAAAGTTAGGTCTGAATAAAGGTCATGATTGAGTTACTCAGTAGATTTACTTTTGAATACACATGAAATATAGCACACAAAGGAAGCAAATTAGATATAAAAGTTAATCATCAAATATTAAAAACATGAAGCTTGGTATTGTTCACATTTGGGAACTAAGTCAGGAGACTAATTTGAGCCCATGAATTTGAGACCAACTGGGGCAAAACAGTGAGACCTTGTTTACAAAGCTTTGTGTGATATACGCCTGTAATACAAGCACTCAGGAGGTTGGGGCAGGAGGATCACCAGAAGGTTGAGGCCAGCCTGAACTACATAGGGAAAACCTATCCCCTGCCACTACCCCCCCCCCAGGAAAAGAGAAAAAAGTTTTGGGGGATAACATAATGGAGGATTAGAGGAAGGGATATCAAAACTGCTTATAGTCTTGAAGTAAGAAAGACTCAAATTTGGAAGCCAAAATATGCTATATAGAAGATATATTTTTATTGATAGGAAGCAAATACCTCTGAACCAATCACAATACAGTGATACTATTTCTTGATTTATGAACTTAATTTGTTTCACAATTAGGGAAAGATAGCTATGTTTTTGTTTGTGTGGGGAGGATGGCCATGGTTGTGTTTGTTACCCGATGCAGAATTTGTGAATGGAAGCAAAATTTTCCTGAATGCTTTTGTTTGCCAACTGAATTGTTTCCAAACAGATGCATTCTTGATCCAAGGTATTATTATATATAAATTCCTTTTTAAGGGCAAACAGTATATCTTTCTTATGTATATTATGACTCCAGTGACTAACCCTTATTAGTTGACTAATAAATATCCATTGAATGAAGTGAGATACAGACTAGCAAAAAAATTTGTTTGGATGAGTTCAAAGATTGATGCACATGATTTGGTAGAAAAAGAAAGAGAAATCCATGTGGGAAAAATTATTAGAATTTAAAAGGCATACTATATGTATAAAATGTATAGACTAAAATGCAGACTTTATATTCACAACATAGGCAAAGAAAGTACCATATATTTTGTTCATGATGAATAAGGTATGACTCCTATCTCAGGAAAATAT
Organism: Heterocephalus glaber; assembly: GCF_000247695.1. The sequence continues at coordinate 9,526,016 of NW_004624810.1, read as the reverse complement.
TCTTAGAGCCATGTGCAGATTGAGTTGGAATAGACATGATGGAAGGTAGAAAAAACACTCCTGAAGATATTTCAACATTAGTTGGAGGAGAACTAGCACCAATTATGGGGAAAATATAATGATCAGATAGTGAATTATATGTGAAAAATGAAGAAAAACAGAGTACTAGACTAAAGATCTCAAGCCATCAACTAATATCACAATTAGAATAAACAAGGAAAACTGTTGGTGAGATAGCTAGGACAGAATGAATTATTAATATAAGAAATTTTTTCAAGATGTCTTTCAACCTCTTTCCTTCCATTCATTTCTCTCCATGGTTGAAGGCAGGCATGAATCTTAAGTATTTCATGTTTACAGTGAATGTTTCATATTATTATTAAATCTAGGTGATTCTAGGAAGAATTGATTTTATGTGTTTCAAATGTATCTTACTATACTGTAGATTTTAGCCAACTCAGCGTATAATGTTCTTTTCTCCTTAAGGCAAAAACTTTTACCTTGTCACTTTATGGCTTTTCTTCAGCATATCCAAATTGCTAGCATCATTACTTTCACTTTGGAGCAGTAAAAGTAAAATAAAGATTACCTGAGCACAAGCACTTTGATACCACCTAGCTGATCTGTTAACCAAGAGGACTATGGAATGACTGATATTGTAGCATATACAATCTGGATATACTGGATGAACAGACAATTCAGGTCCTAAGTAAAATGGAGCAGAAAGCTAAGTTCTTAGTCTGTTCTTGTGGGATTTGTACTTTGTACATCTTGTCTAAGATATTCTCCCTTTCCTTGAAGTAATAACTTTTCTTTTTTCAATTGTTTTGTTTTTCCTAAATTTGAAAGTTAAACTGAAAAATATTTTAGCATGTTGTATGAGGTAGGAAGGTAATTTTCTCTTTCTCAATATGGAAGGATAATTATCCATTTTTTGATTAGTTAGTGCTTCCCTACTCACTTTCAAAGCTATCTTTAATATCATAGGAAGTTATTATATGTTGATGAGTGGCTCCCCACTCTTGTATTTGTTGTCCTTGCACCAACTCCCAAATGTTTTAATTTTTTAACATCACTATATGAATAAGATGAATGTTTATTAGAATCTACCAAAACATTGGTAGCATTTTGATTGTGTTAGATTTATAGATTAATTTTATAAGGCTTCAGATTCATGAAAAAATACTACTCCATTTATTTAGTCCTGACATTAGATCCTTGAAAAATATTTTACAATATTCTACAAAAATTATATTATAAAAATTATATTTAGCTATAACTTATACATAGACTAAAATTTTTGTTACCATAGTCTCCTAAACAACATTTAAAAAATCAATATCTATTGGATTTTTATCGGTCAATGAAACACCACTGATTTTTGTACATTAATTAACATTTTTAATTATAGAACTCCCTGAGTAGTTTTAATAGTTTTCACTTCATTTTTAATGCCCACATAGGACTATTTAAATTTGAGTTACTTAGATTTAAATAAAATTAACTACTCAGTTTCTCAGTTACCACATTTCAAATGTTCAATAACCACCACCCAGGAGAACATTTTAACAATAATAACAAGTTTTATTAGACAATATGAGGCTAGAATCTCCAGTATAGAGAGGAAAACAATGACTTGATAGCATATATACTAATATTTATTCAAATTCCATTTGTTTTATATTAATGAGTATCAATGATTGCAAACTTTGGGGGTTAAAATAGCACAAAAACATTAAATCACAGTTTCAGCAGGTCAAATATAGAGCATAATGTGGCTGTAATCCCTGCTCAAGTTGTTGATTGGCTCACATTGTTTGCCAGAGGTATAGTGATCATCTGAGCCTTAGTGTCTTGTACACTCACTGATTTAGGCAGAATGCAGTTCCTTTGTGATTGTGGGACTGTGATCTGCAGTTCCATACTGGCTATTGCCTGGTATTATTGCCCACTCTCCAAGGCCTTTTACAGTTCCTTGCCAACTGGCCCCCTGAGATAATTCAGAACATGAATATTTGCTTTCTTTAAGGCCCACCTGAGTTCTTCTCTCTTACTTTCTCTTCTGTGACTAGTAGTGAAAACTCTTGTTTTTCAGAGTCTCCCAGTTAGGTCAGTTCCACCAATGAGAATTTTTATTTGTTCAATATATTCACATAATCATAAGAGTGATATCTTGTCATAGGTACAGCTTCTACTTACTCAAAGGAAAAGTAGACTGTTTTGTTAGTTACTTTTCTCTTTTTGCTGAGACAAAATACTCAACACCCAAAGTTAGAGGGGAAGTGATTTGTTTAGCTGACAGTTTGTAGAGATTTCAGTCCATAATCAGCTGACTCTAAGGCAGAGTAGCACATTGCAGAGGGGCAACAGTTCATGGCGGTGGAAGGCAGCAGAAGCAACAAAAGACCTTGACAGCATTTTTCTTCCCCTTTTATCCCATCCAGACTACTGGGATAAGTGTGGTGCCAAACCAATCACACATGTGTAGTGGCTTAGTAATCACATTCCCTTAATTCCAGCATCACACATTTGATTCTGAAAAAGCCCCACCTCATCCACATGAGTCTTTGAGGGGACACCTAAACATAAGCCATAACAACTGTCTCAGATCTATCTACCAATTTGACTTTAAACAAAATTCATATACAATTCTAACAATCAAGAATTTTCATAGTTTTGGAGTAATTGCATTAGTAAACTAAGAAAGTTTTCTTGTAATCCTAGTTTATTAAGATTTACAAGAATATGTATTGCACTTTACCGAATAAGAGCCCATCTTACTTTTTGTTGCTCACATTTGTTTTTGGTCAAATGTATTAATATGGTAAATTGTATAGGAGGATTTCTACTGTCAAGTATCTCTTGCATTCCTGGAAAAATTTTACTTAATCATATAGTTCAATTATAAAAAATTATCTAGAGAGTATCATAATTAATTTATGAGTGCATACTTATCTCTCTATTCATTCAGATATACACAATTTCTCCTTTTAGACTAGTCTGACCCATGGGAAATGCATTACTGAAATGAAAACAAGTTGGGAAAGCAGCAGAATAATCTCCATATTGATCTTTAATACCAAGTTGGGATAAATGAGCCTGAACTTTTGCCCTAAGCAAAGACCTGAGAGAGGGTCTAATGGGCTCAACAGGCGATGGTGCAGTGCTTCTTGGATCAAAATAGAAAGAAATAATTTTACAAGGGAAATTTTCTTCTGTACTAGCACATTGATATTCAGCAAATTAAAGAAAACAAAAGGCTAATAATAAACGATAAGTACACCATAAAGCAAACCACTATGGCCAAAGTCTGCAACAAAAAGATTAGCTGAAACAGGTCATGCGTGTATAAGAGTTTTAAAAAATAAAAATGTATGTATAAACAGTAAATAGGCAGATAGTTTAAAAAATAAAATCAATGAAAACATAAGAATCGAAAATTTCTAAAGTTGAGAGATATGTTAAGTAAACCAAGGATTAGGCATGACTGTACAGAGAATAAGTGAACTAAATCATATGCCTGAAGGGCAATAATGAAGTACAAGAAGACAAGGAGATAGAAAATACTAGATATTAGGAATAAGCAAAGTAGAATGTGAAAGTTTAAAATATGCCCAATTGGAACGTATATTGTAGGTTTGATGACATAGGCATGATAATTAGCACATTTATTAGCTACTACACAACCACCCAAAATTTGTTGAGTTAAATCAAGAAAAATTCACTCTTTCACTGTTCTGCTGGCTAGAAGTTAAAGATACCAGCAAGCTATAGTCCCTTCAAAGACTCTAGGGGAGGATGCTTCCTTCCTTCTTTGTTTCTGAAAGGAAAACTCTAATCTGTCTTTGTCTTCACATGACCTCTTTTTCTGTGTTTCTGTGTTCACACACAGTATGAACACCAGTAATTTTTTTACTTTGAAAAATCTTTATGAGTAAATGTTTTCAGTACATAATGATTACATTCATCGTGGGGAACTGGTACATGTGCATAACATACCTCAATGCTTTTTGTTCCACTTCCCCCCCTTTTTCCAGGATCAGATTCGCTTATTTATCTTATAAGTCATTATAAAGTTAGTTATCATACATATAGATTAACAATGAGATTAATAGGCCAAAAACATATAAAACACATAAAAATTATTATACTAACTGTACACTTTTAGATACATTATCCATGCTAGATTACAATGACTTTTTTTTGTTTCTCTTTTTTCCTATTATCTGTCTTTTATATTGCACTTTATTTATATGTTGAGTTTCTCATATAAGAGAAACCATATTGCATGTAAGTTTGTGTGTTTGATAATCTTCATTTAACATTATAGTCTCAAGGTGCATCCATTTTCCTACCAATGACTCAGGTTTATTCTTTATGACAAACTAGTACTCCATTGTGTATAAATACCACAATTTCTTTATCTTAATAGAAAAAAAAGAGAAATTACAGACTTATCTAACTACTGCTATTACTCAATATCCAACATTGCAGCAGAAGAAAATAATGCTGGTATGGTAACTATCCACTGAGGACCTCAACCAGGCACTTGGTGACTTGATAGGTAGCATCAGACAGGAGTCTGGGGAGCCAGGGGTCCCCCGTGAAGAGACCTTCCATTTCTGCAGTGCATCCTCTCACTCTGACAAAGAATGAAGTAGTGGGATGAGGTTGGCTCAAAGCCAAAAGAGTCTAGTAAAAAACAAGGAGTTTAGGTCTGGCAGAGAATTAGGAAGTCAGAAATGAAAGTATTCTGGTAAGCTGATGTTTATTTATAATATCTCAAAGGTGGGGACAAATCTATCAGGTAGCAGACTAAAAGTCAGGGAGAAGCTTGAGTGAGCTTCTCAAAGGTCAGGGGACATCTGTACACATACTATTAGGGTTAAACTAGTCCCTAAAAGTAACTATTTCATTGATTGGTGTAATCTAGGCCAATCAGGGTCTTAGTTTTTGTTCCTGGGGTGAGCTAAGGGTTATGGGGTCTAGGGGCACACAGTAAATGCATACAAAGGTTTTACAAAGGGCAAGTACATAGTACAAAATAAGCATGTGGTCATTTCTATCACCACCAGCCACGTGGGCCACTTAGTTCATGCCCTACATCCCTACCTCTATGCCCCCTGATAGTCCCTACAATAATGCTGAACTCCTTACTTTCAGTAAGGTACAAAAACTTTACCTTACAGATATGGTACAAATGTGGAATATAGATTAGCAGTCCTGCTCACCTCCTTACTTGTTCCTTGATTTGTGAGCTAAGATGATCTGGTTATATTTGTGGAGTCCACATAGCAAAGGTTCTATATGGGAACATATTTGGATTCTACTGGTCCTACCCTTATATCTTGCTGTTGGAAATGCAAAATCATCAGGTACATTTGAAAATAGTCTAGCAGTTTCTCACAAAGTTGAAAACAGAGTTGCCATATGACTCAGGAATTATACTTCTTTGGATATACTAAAAAAAATGAAAATCTATGATCACATGTAAACTTTTATGTAAATCATTATAATAGTATTATTCATGATAGTAAAAAATGGAAATAGCTCAAATGACCATACAGCAATAAGTAGTTAAATGAAATGCAGTATATTCCTACAATTGAATAGTATTCAGCATTAAAATGGATGAGTAATAGTTATGGTTTAGATCTATATCTCCCCAAAGTTTCATGCATTCGAAGGTGGGCTTTTGGAAGGTGATTGGACAATGGAGCACATAGAAGACTTGCTGACAAGAGATGGGGTCTGGTTATAAGACGTGTTGCTGGTGTGAGGCTTGGAAGTGTTTATGTCTTTTCCCAGCTCATCTCCTGAGGCTCTCTTCTTCCTGGTGCCACACCATGAGTCTCTGTTATGATCCCCTTTTTTAGCCAGATGACTATAGACTGAAACCTCTACAAATGGTGAGCCAAAATAAATCGTTCCTTTTTAAATTGTGTGTGCCTGGTACTGTGTCTCAGCGACAAGAAAATAAGTAAGACACTGATATATGAAACACGAACAGACCCTGAAAACATTATGCTAGGAGAAAAACCCAATAACAAAAGCTGATATGTTTTACAATTCTGTTTATATGAACTATTCTAAACAGGAAACCCTATAGAGACAGAATATAGGTTAGTGTTTGGTTAGGGATGAGGGAATGAGAGAAACTGCAATTACTGCTAATGAGTATGAATTTATTTTAATGTGATCCAAATGTTTAAAATGAATTGTAATGATGATTACACAACCCTCAATATACTAATAACTATTGAATTGTACACATTGAATAGATAAATTATATAGTATATGATTTATAGTTTTTAATGTTGCCATATATTTAAAAATAATGTAACAACAAAAACAAATGCCCAATGCACTTATGAAATACTGTTAAAAACTGTAAAACATGTAACATGAGATAACCATAATATTCATTATTCAGTGCCAATTAGGTGAATTTCAAGAATTAGATAAGACTGATAATAGTTTTGAAATTGAGATTGAGTAGAATAATGGTTTCCAGGATCTAGGAGGAGTTATAATTTATACTTTTTATGGTTTAATTTAGATCTAATGGATATATAAAAAACAAAAATATTTAATGTAGAGAATTGTATCACTTTGAAGACATGAATAAACTTGTGGGATAATCACCACAATCAAGAGCTCCATTTGAGGAATCTGAAAAAATTCTGCAGGTTTATGATGACAATGGTTGTACAATAATGTGAATGTATTTAATGCCATAGAACTACTCTTGAAAATTATTGAAATAGGAAATTTTAGTCATGTACATTTTACCATAACAGAAATGGTACAAAGAAAACAAGAAAGAAACATTTTAAAAGAGAAAAAAATAGATTCTGTATTAGTTCCATTTCTCTTGCTAGAACAAAATATCTTGGATACACAACTTAAAGAAGTAAATTTTATTTTGGCTCATGGTTTCAAAGGTTTCAGTCCATGATTACTTACCTTGAAGGCAGAAATAACATAGCTGAAAGGCAGGGCAGAGAAAAGCAGCTTACTTCGCGGCAGACAAGAAGCATAATAAAAAATATCCTTCAAAGGCATGACCCTGGTGGCCTAATTCCTCCAACTATGTCCTACTACCTAATAGCCCACTTAGCTATGAAATAATCAGTGGGTCAACCCAGTGAAAAGGTTAGCATCCTCATGATCCAATTGCTTTTCCAAAAGTTCCATCTCTAAACACATGGGCCTCTTGGGGGACATTTTATATCAAATGATAAGATATATCAATAGAAATTCTTATTTATTTACTGGTGACCAAAGTGTAAATTAAAAAATAAAAGTACTGAGAGCCAGGGTAAGAACATAAAATGTGATGCAGTTTTCCCTTCTCCTATTTCCCATCTCAGATCATCTGTTTGACTCATTGGTTTTATGAGCACGAGAGTAAATGTTTTCTTGCCTGAATTTCTTTTTTTTCTTTTTTTAAACCAGAATCTTTCTGCCTCTGTTATCTTATTCAGACTGTGAGGATTAGGGTGGTCACATGTAGTGGTTCAGTAATCACATGCCCTTAACTCCAGCATAACACATTCCAGATTAAACTACCTCTGTAAAAGAAAGTCCCACCTCATCAGCAGGATGTTTTTGGGGGACATCTAAACACAAACTGTAACATTACACCCCTGGACCCCCCAAAGAATCATGTATATCCCTTTATGCAAAAAATCATTTAGTCCATCTCTAAGAGTTGAAAAAGTCCTAATAGTTTCAGCATTGCTGAAAAGTCCAAGTCCAATGTCTCCTCTGCGATTTAAAACAAACTCTTAGGTGCAAGCTCCTGTACAAATGAAAATAAAGTCAAACATTTCCAACATTCAGTGGCACAAGACAGACATTACCATGACAGAAGGTACAAATATGACACAAAAGAATGGGACCAAAGTAAGTTCAAAATCCAGTAGGGCAAACGTTAAGTCCCACAGTTCCATTTCCAGCATCTGAGATAATCTGTGCTAAATTGTAAATTCCAAATGGGTTGGGTGGCTCTGCCCCTGTGGCAATGAGGGTTGTTGTAACTCTCATGGATTCTCTCTTGGGCTGGCTCTGCTCCCTCCTTGCAGTTTTCCTCAAGTGATCCACTTTCCTGGCTTCTCCAAACATCTGGGATCTCCACTGTACCTTTGGCTTCACATTCACAGATTCACACATTGCTCTTTCAGGAGAACACCACCTGGCCTCCCAGGCCTTCTTCTGAAATCTGAATGAAAGCCTCCCTGACCCCACAACGCTTCCATTCTGCACGCACCTAAAACCAGCACCACATAGATGATACCAAGGTCTGATGCCACGTGGAGCAGTAGCCAGGCTTCTTTCTCTCTTAGCTTTAGGGGTTGAGGGCCTGCATCATTGAACACTGAGGAACAAATTCCCTAAACTGCCATTTTGGAAAAACTTCGCTAGGTTGCCACCATTCTGGAACATGGTGTGGCTTCCTCCTTTTTGAAACATGGTGTTCTGGGGCTTTCTTTTCAAAGGAAACTCTTTCACCTTTACAGTTCTAAGACTGCAAAGGATGTAGTCCTTCTGTTTCCTATGATGCCCTCAGGCCATCTTTTCTATTCTCCTGTTCCTTCTCAGCAATCAAGATATCCTCTGATCTATCTTTGCAGTCCACAGCTTTACTGGAGCTTCCTTTTTTCCAAACTGAAAACATTTTAAATCATTCTGCTTGGCTCTTTGATCTTCATTCTCAACATAGATCTGGCTAAAATCCCCCAACAGTAGCCATGCTACTGCCTCAATATTTAACTGCCTTCACATTTCTTTTGCAAGATTAATTATTCCACTGCCTCTAATCTCAGTCTCAGGCAAAGTCTCTGGAGACAAACGAAATGCAGACAAACTTTCTGCCAAGCCATAACACACATTGTCTGGAGTCCAACAGCCAATACAGTCCTTCTTCCAGCAGAAACCTCTAGAGCCTGATATCTACTGGCCTTCTGAGCTCTCTTCAGAATCTTCCATACAAAATAGCCTAAGGCATTCCAGTGCTGCCTCTGTAGCCAAAGTCTGTGGATCTTTTCTAACTCTTCCATTTTCCACAAGTGAGTTCCAAAGGCTTTTGAGCCACATGGCCAGCAATGTCACAGCAATGACCTCACTTCTCTAGTACCAAATTTCTGTGTTAGTTACTTCTCTCTCATTCCTGAGACAAAATACCCAACATGCAAACTTAGAAGAGAAGGGGTTTATTTGGCTTACAGTTCATAGAAGTTTTGGTCCACAACTGCCTAGCTCTGAAGCTGGAATGGCAAACAAGCATTGCAGAGTAGAAATAATATGGCACACACAAGGCAGCAAGGGTCACAAGAGAGTTACCAGCATCTTTCTGCCCCTCTTATCTTCTCTCAACTGAATTTCTATCACCTCATAGGTGTCTCCTGGGAATGATCAGTAACCTATGTAATTGGTAAAAATCAAATAAAAAGCACTAAGGTGAAATTGTGGTACCATGGATTTAAATTACTTTGTGAACCTGTCTATTTTTAAAGCAAGCATGTTCTGCCCTTTCATTCTCTTCCATTTATTAAGAAAATTAGAGTCTATAATCAAAATACTACTATGTTATAGAAGATCCCTTGTACTAGTATTTTAAAATTAAAATCAAAATGAATCTCAAGAAAAATTATAAATCTTTGTTATTTTAATGCCTGCCAAAAGCATATCTTATTAAAGTCAATGACGTTTTTTCCTGGAATTTTAGTATATTTCATACTCACATGTCTTAGTTAATTTCCCCGTCTCTGGGACAAAATATCCAACAAAATACCCACAACATGTAGGAAGAGAGGTTTATTTTGGTAAAGGTTCAGAAGTTTCAGTTCACACTTGGCAGGTTTAAACACAGAAAGAGCATGGTGGGAAGGTCTGGGTTAGAGAAAAGCTACTTCCATCATAGTAGCCAGGAAGCAGAAAGAGAAGGGATGATCCCAGGAGGGAGATACACCCTTCCAAGTCACACCTATAGTGACCTTCCTTTTACCACCAGACCCACTTTTTAACAGCAAGTCAGCTACATCACCCTCATGACCCAATTACCTTTCAAAAGCCCTGCCCATGAAAGCATGAAGCCTTTGGGAACATTCTTGATCTAAAGAATAGCATTTCTCCCCTGGACCCCCAAGATCATACACATTTCTTTATGCAAAATGCATTTTGTTCATCTCTAAAAGTTGCCAAATTTCTAACAGTTCCAGCAGTGCTGAAAACTCCAAGTCTAAAGTCTTCCATGAAATTCAAAGCAAACTATTATGGGTGAGCCCAGGTAAAAATCAAAAAGGAAGTTAAACATTCCAACATAGGTTATGTTGGCACAGGGTAAATATTTCCATTTCAAAAGGGAAGACTATGATGATGGTAACCAATAGGGCCAAAGCAAGATAAAAACCCATCAGGGCAAATATTAAATCTTGTAGTTGCATGTCCAATACCCATATGCGGTTGTAGCACTGAGATATGAACTCCAAAAGGCTGGAGAAGCACCATATCTAGAGGATTGTTGGTTGTAACCTTCATAGCTTCTCTCTTGAAGTGGTTCCACTCATTGCCTAGGACTTTCCTCACCAGACATTCCATGTTCCAGGCAATTCCAACTTCCTGGAATCTCTATTTTGGCTTCATTCTTACAGTCCTCTGAGTCACATTTCCTGGCCTCCTAAGCCTTCTTCTGAAATATGGAAAAATATGGAAAGAAGCCTCTCTGACACCTGAACTCTTGGATAATGCATGGCTGTAGCAAGGACTATATGGAGGAGGCCAAAGTATGCTGCCTACTTGAAGAGTGACTGGGCCCCCTTGGTTCATGACTACAGAAGCCTTTGAGTAGCTGTATGGCTGAACATGGTAAAATAAATCCCAGGGAATCCGTTCATGAGGAGGATGTCTTACAGTTTTCCTCTTAAAGAGGTTTTTGACCTTTGAAAACCTGAGCCTGCAAAATGTGGGACTCACTAATTTTCAGGACATTTTAGAGGTATCCTTCCTATTGTCATGATGCAGAGAACTTGTATTCTTTTTAATACTAATCTTTTCAGCAACCAAGCTCTCCTCCACCAAAATTTTATAGGTTCTTCCTTTCCAGGGAAACTGAAAACCTTTAAAATTGCTGAACTCTGTTATTTGATTTTCATTCTCAATATGGAGCTGCATAAAAGCCCACAATAGTACCAATGCCACAGCCTGACCAGTAAGCTACCTTGAAATTTTCTCCACCAACTTAATTGGCCTATTGCCCTTAATCTCAGCCTGGTGAAACTATAGGACCTGGGATGCCCAAATCCTTTGGAGTTTACATCTGACCATAACCTTCACTGAGTGCTGGACATGATGCTGTAGGATTCAATGTTTATCCTGCTGATCTAGTCTTATTTTGGTCCAATTACTTTTTATCTTCAAATTTCTCCCTTTTGGAATGAAAATATATACCCTGTGTTATTGTATACTGAAAGTATTTGACTTTCTTTTTTATTTTTATGGGAGGTTCAGAATTTTACTTGAGTCTCATGGGAGATTTAGATCTTTCAGCACTGCTACAATTGTTAAGATGTTGATGACTTTTAGAGATAGACTACATTTTACATAATGAGATGGACATGCAACATTTTAGGAGTAGGGTTGGAATGTTATTATTTTGACCTAAAATGACCTCTAAAAATCTCATGTTTTCAGAGGTGGGGTTTTTATAAGGTGATTGGATCATAGGGGCACTATACTCATCAGTGCATTAACCTATTAATAAGTTCATAGCTAAATATCCTCTTAGGAGGGGGGATCTTTTCAGAAAGGGTGGGTCATTATGGGTGTGACCCAGAAGTGGATATAGTTGTCCTAGGGTTCCTTCCTTCTCCCATCACTTCTTTATTCCCATGAGGTGAGCAGCTTTTCTCTGTCTTTCCTTTCCACCATGATATTTTTGCCTTGAAACTAGAGAACTATGGAGTGAATTCTCTGAAATCATGGGCTAAAATAAATCTTTCTTCCTTTATGTTGTGGGTATCAGGGATTTTTGTCTCAACAGTGGGCAGATGACTAATACATAGCACCAGCCTATAATAAATGACTATTAATGCATATTAAACTGAAGTTAGCAAAAGGGAAGAAAAATAAAGTACTTCAGTTGTGGGCTAGGCACTTTATGAGTACCTACAAAAGTTATTCAACAAAAGTTATTGACTAAATGTTTTAAGGAAACATTTTATTTATTTATTTATTTATACCAGGGATCGAACTCGAGACCTTGCACTTGCAAGGCAGCTGGTGGCACCACTGAGCTAAACCCCCAACCCTTCAGTAAACATTTTAGAGGCAGTATCTACTGCAACAATAAACAAAAAAATACACCATCTAATGAATTTTATGTATTTAAATTGCACAACTTTCACTGGGCAAACTGATTTCCTTTCAAATTTAGGTGTTTGTGTCCCATGTTCACTCTCCCTCATAATTTCCTACTGCTCACAGGTATCTTGGACTTTCATAGAGGGTAGAAAAATGTAATTTGAGAGTAATATATGTAAAAATATTCTCTGTATATCGTTAAATCTTATTTGTAAAGTTGGAGAACTCTCAGTTATAGAAATTTGGCTTTGCCTTTTCCAAATGCCAATTGATAAGTAGTAATTAAAAATGTAATCAATAATATATGGCAAAGAATGAATGAGTTTGGCTCATTCAGTCCTAGCAGCATTTTAAATACTGGATGAGTAGAAACTTATAACAAGTCTGCAGATTAAGTTTTTTAAAATCATAAAATTGGGTTACTTTACTAGTTTTATTAGGTTTTTAGTTCAATATTCTGTTAATGGTTTAAAATGTATCAAACCATTCATGGAATATTTGGTTTAGTTGAAATATTAGTTTATTCTGTGGTAACTTTCTATAGAAAGGGATCATACTAATGTTCCTAGTTCTCTACAACTAATTCATGCAGTCAACAAATATTTATGTGGCAGCTAATAAGGTTTAAAGTTAAACCCTGGAGATAGTTATAACTGCCTTTGGTAGCTATATTGTTGTAAACAACATGCTATTAAGAAAACATTGACCAAAAATTAAATTAGTACAATAACCTCAAATGTAAAAACTATGTAGACAAAAATAGAATATGTACAGTAAAAATAAAACAATAAGCTGAAGCTATCAGAAAGAGGTAGATGTGACCCAGATGGTAAAAACAAAAAGGTCTTTTAAAGAAGAAACTAGCCATATAATGATGTGGTGAAAAAGCTTCTAGATAGTGGAAAAATCAGGTGTAGAGACCTAAGTCAGAACTAACTTGATTTCACTTGAAATAAAGAAATATCAGAAATTATCAAAAGAATGAAAGAAAAGTTGAGGATAAGATCTGTAAAGTAAGTGGTGGTAGAATAAGTCAGGCCTTCAAGGTTAAAGGGAAGAGGGTAGATTTTACTTAAGGTGCAGTGAGAAACCACTGAAGTAGAATAACTATACAGCTTCTCATCCAAACCAGGACACTTTTGAGAGAGACGATTTCTATTAATAATTATTCCAAAATAATAGCAACAAACTAGGACTCTTAAGCAAACTAGGTCATGAAACCCACTATTAAAGATATCTAAGCAGAGGTGAGACAACATGATAAATGCTTATAGAATGCTATATAGGTTGCTTTTCAGAGATAGGGCTCCTGGAAAATGTACTAAAAATTGTTGCCTATATCTAATAACTTTGCTGTATTCAGCTTTCTAGTATCAAACACTATTGGATGTATTCAAGTGCAGTGTTAGAGAAAATAAGAAATCTTATTGAAATGGATACATGGAGTATATTAAAGAAAATAATATGAAATGATTCTAAGTACTTTTGCCTGAGCAAATGGGTAAATAATGACAATATTTATTTACACTGAATAGGGAGTAATAGAGGAACAAATAAGAAAATTCTGTCAGAAAAAATTCATTTTTAGATTAATATATTTCATGATATAGAAGGCTAAATCTTAAATCATTATTAAATATATGATCAATGAAGTCAAACATCCAGGCTAAACTACCGAACAGAATTTATTTACTTTCAACTCTCAAAAGAGATTCCTTAGGTAAATTTAATAGTTTTGAATGTGTATCTTTCAACAGAAAGCAAACCTAAAACAAAATACAAATTATAAAAAGAATGTAATCTACAAGTTCATTCTTCTATTTTAAAATCAAGGACCTCTCTGTGAACTCAATTTCCCAAAACACAAAACCATTAAATATATGGATATGTTTACACAAAAGTGTGTTATAAGTTTGCTTGACTCTACTTATACATGTTTTCTAAAGTTTCTTTCTCTCTCTACTGGAACTAGTAAATATTAGAAAACCTGTGTACTTGTGCTAAAAAGCAGTTATACTACTATATAAGGAGGTCAAAAATTTTTAATTCTTATCCATAGGAAATATATACCATTACTGTGAAATGATTCAATAGCAGAGCAAACAAAAAGTACTGAAATCATATGACAAATCCAAATGAAGAAGATGCTACAAAATAACTGGTCTGTTATTCTTCAAAATTTCAAAGTTAATAAACACAAATAGAAACTGAGGAAATTTTCCTGAATAAATGATTGTTAAATCATTTATAACATTATTGTTGAATGTAATGTTGAATTCTGCTTTGGATTATAGACACAGAAAAATGACTACAGAGATATTTGGAAGACTATTGATGAAATGTGAAAAGAGACTGAATTCTGTATAAAATATAAGATATGATTTGACATAGCAACATGTCTCTGAAGTCAGCTACTTATACAAATGTACTTAAAGGCAAAGAAATAAGTCTCTTACTTTATATGGTTCAAAAATATGCTTAACTTTTACTGTACATACATATGCATAGTTTTACATAAATGAGATTACATGCACAGTTCTATAACTAAATTTTTCCACATAATGATATATTTTGATAACTTTCTATACCAGAATATGTATTATTTTTTTTTCTTGTTATAATTTCAATGAATTTTATAGGGATTAAAGGGCATTTAGGTAGTTTTGACTTTTAATATTATAAGTAATTTGTTCTGAATATTCCTTATACCTGTCTCTTTATAAGCCTGTCCCAGTATTTTTCTAGGAGCAATTCCTAGAAGTAAAACTGTTATTTCAGAATATATGAGCAATTTAAAGACAAACATTCTCCAGTTTATGATGGTGTGATTTATAATGTTTCAACTTTATGATATTATGAAAGCAAAAGGCATTCAGTAGAAACTATACTCTGAATTTTCAGTTTTGAACTTTTCACAGGCTGGGAATGCATGTTACATGAAACACTCTCATGTCACAAGGGTAAATAACCTATGCCTTACATCATATTGTTTTGTTCAGCTACGATATTTGGTGGGTTATTTGCATTAAGTGCATGGTCACAGTACCATAATCTCAATTTATCATAGGTTTATCAAGAAGTAAACTCAAAATAAGTTGAGGAATATGTGTACTGGTAGATGCCACAAAATCACCTTCTAATATGATTTTAAATAATTGCATCCCATCCCAAATTCACAATGAAATTTAAATCTCCAATGCAATAGTATTAAGGCAGGGCTTTCAGGGCATGAAGTTTGGAGGCTTCATAAATGCAATTAAGGTCTTTAAAATAGGCCTGTGAAAAAAATGTTTATCCCTTCTGTCCTTCCATATTTTTCTCTGTGTGAAGACACTGAATTCCTCCCCTCGCATGGGCATTGTAACAGGTGCCATTTTACAAGCAGACAGCAGCCTGAACCAGATATCAAATGCTGGTGGCTTGATCTGGGATTTTCCACCTTCCAGAATCATAAAAAAATACATCTGTTCCTTAGAAATTACCCAGCCTCAGGATTTTGTTAAAGCACCACAAAATGAGCCAAGGTATCAGCTAAACTCTAAATCAAATTACCATACAACTTCAGCAGTTTATGGGTTTTCCACTTCCAATATTTATTTCCCTCCATTGAAGATTAAACTTTCAAATTTTATCCAATTTACATATAACGTTATAGTTTTAATTCAGATTTTATAAGTTACTCATGAGCTTAAACACATTTTAGTGTACATATTCATCATTTAGATTTTTTCTACAAAATGTCTACAAATGTAATTTGCCTATTTTTCATTTGACAAATTTATTATGAAATCATAAAGATTTTCTGTATATTGTGATTATTACTCCTTTATTACATCTTAATGTTTTCCAAGGCTTATGCTTATCTTATATCTTTACAAATTTTTCAACTTACAATTTTTAAATCTGCAATGTTGTAAAAATAATACACATTCAATAAAAACTGTTTTGCATTTTGAATTTTTCCTTTTTCCTAGATTAGCAATGTGCAGTATGATTCTCTTGTGACATGGTCTGTAGATAGAAACACATCTAACCAGAAAATGATGACCCTGTCACTGTAGAATCCCCATCACCTAGGAATTAATTTTGGTATAAGGCTTCAAATATTTCTCAGTCCCAGTGTGCTTACAGCTGTGTACTTTAATGACTATTTTTATAACCATTTCCTTTTTCAAAAATTACATATT
>NW_004624810.1:9493077-9507029 GCF_000247695.1 Heterocephalus glaber | reverse complement strand
ATTTGGGAGTATTGCTTCCCTTTCAATTTCATTGAAGAGTTTAAACAGTAGTGGCAGAAGTACCTCTCTAAATGTCTTGTAGAATTCAGCAGTGAGGCCATCAGAAACCAGACTTTTCTTAATTTATAAGTTTTTAATTACATTTTCAATTTCATTGATTGATATTGGGTTGTTTAGAAATTTTAGGTCTTCTTTGTTCAACTTTGGTAATTCATACATGTCTAGGAATCTGTCTATTTCTTCTGTGTTTCCCATCTTGTTGGTTTATAGATTCTTGAAGTAGGTATTGATGATCCTCTGGATTTTTCCTGGGTCCATTGTAATTTCATCCTTTTCATTCCTAATTGCATGGTTTGGGGTTTTTCTTTCCTTTTTCTGGTAAGTTTGACTAACGGTTTGTCAATTTTGTTTATTCTTTCAAAGAACCAACTCTTGGCTTCATTGATTTTTTTGTATCATTCCCTTAGGCTGTATGGAATTGATTTCTGCTCTGATCATTATGATTTCCTCCCTTGTATAAGCTTTGGGTTTGGTCCTGCTCTTCCTTTTCTAGAAGCTTGAGGTTCAGCATAAGGTTGTTTAATTGGGCTCACTCTGTTTTCCTAATAATATTATTCACTGCTATGAATACTCATATTAGGTCTTATGAATACTCATATACAGTCATGAATTTCACTCATAAGACTGCTTTCATTGAGTCCCATAGAATCTGATTTGTTGTGTGTCAGTGTCATTTAATTGTAGGACTGTCTGATTTCTTTTTTAATTTCCTCTGTGACCCATTGGTTATTCAGAAGTGTATTGTTCAAATTCCAGGTGTTTATGAAATTCTTGCAGTGTCTTTTGCTATTGATCTTCAATTTCATCACACTACAGGTCTGATAATATACAGGGGATAACTTCTATTCCTTTTCACTTACTTAAACATGTTCTGTGAGTCAGTATATGGTTTATTTTGGAGAATGACCCATGTGCAGCTGAAAAGAATGTGTATTCTGATTTTGTGGTGTGTAAAACTCTGTAAACATCTGTTATGTTCATTTGTTAAAGAGTTTGAGTTCTAGTATTTTGTTGCTTATTTTTTGTCTAGTTGATCTATCTATTTGTGACAGTGGGGTGTGAGGTCCCCCACTTCTATTGTATTAGTGGTTATTTGATTTTTCATGTCTGTTCGTATTTTATATAGTTTGGCACACTAGTGCTTGGTTCATATATGATTAAGATTGTCATCACTTCCTCTTGGTTTGTTCCCTTTACAATGATATAGTGTCTTTCTTTGTCTTTGTTAATCAGTATTGGTTTGAGATCCACTTGATCTGCAAAGAGGATAGCTGCTCCTGCTTTTTTTCGGGCTCCTGTCACATGGAGTATTGTTTTCTACCATTTAACTTTCAGTCTGTGAGTTTCTTTCTGAACTGCTTGTGTTTCTTGTATGTAGCATATTGGGTTGTGATCCTCATTTTCTTTTCTTGGGATATTGTTTAAAATTTTGTGAAGTGGTGGTTTGGAATTCGTGAATTTCCTATGGTGCTCTTTGTCATGAAAGTATCTTATTTCTCCATCAATTTTGAAAGATAGTTTTGCAGGGTACACCAATCTGAGTTGGAGGCTGTTTTCCTTTAAGGCTTTGAAATATGTCACTCCAAGCTCTTCTTGCTTTAGAGGCTTTGCATTGAGAAGTCTGCTGTGATTCTGATAGGCTTCTTTAGTATGTGATTTGTTTCTTTTCTGTGCTTATAGAATTTTGTTCCTCTGTTGGGTTTCTGGAATCTTAACTATTATGTGTCTATGTGTAGATTTTTTTTTTGATCAAGGCTATTTGGTGTCCTATATGACTCACTTATCTGTATGTCAAATTCTTATCCAGTGCTTGGGAAGTTTTCTACCATAGTTCCTATGAACAGCTTTTGTATGTCATCTGCCCTCTCTCCAGTTTCTTCACTGACTCTGATCAGTCTTATGTTATTCTTTGCATCATGTAGCAGCTGCTAGATTGATTTCTCGTGGCCCCTTACTATTTTAAAAAAGTTTTCTTTTCCTTGTCACTAATTGAAATCTTGTCTTCTATATCTGAAATTCTTCCCTCACATTGGCTCACTAATTGAAATCTTGTCTTCTATATCTGAAATTCTTCCCTCACATTGGCTCACTAATTGAAATCTTGTCTTCTATATCTGAAATTCTTCCCTCACATTGGCTCATTCTGCTGCCTAAACTTTCAATGGAATTCATATATATATATATTAATTGGTGCATTTTAGGTATACAATACATTTACATTTATCATTGGGTGTTTGTACCTGAAAATGATGTATCTTAGTTCTTATTTTTTTCCCCATTACCTGTGTGCCCTTCACCCCCACCACCCTTCCCTATTTACACAGACTTTGTTTCCATTTTTTTTTAAGGGGAAAGGGAAGAAAGTAAAGGAAAAATTATGTTCAATGAAGTTTTTAATCTCCTGGAAATCTGTTTGCATCTGTTTTATGGATTTCATTTGTTTCCTATGCTGGGATTCTATCATGTTCCTCAGCTCCTCTTTTTTTTCTTTTTTTTTTTTTAATCTGTGTCCTCTCTAGATTTATTAATCATGTCTTGCACAATATGTTCTGTTACCTGAGAAATTATTTCTGATTTCATTTTTTCCAGATCCTCTTTGGTTGCCAGTTCAGGGAGTCCAGGTTTTTGAGTATCAGATTGTTACATCTTGTTTCCCTTTTGGTTGGTTTAGGTGATCTGGAAGTTTCGTTTTGAGACTTGTCTACATGTCTTCTCATTTCAATGGGGGCGGGGAGGTGTGCCTCTGGTACCTGTGCCGCTCACCTCAGTGCTGAGGGGTTGGTAAGGTGACCCGGAAGGTTCACCTCCTCTGTCCTAGGTGCTAAATTACATATTTTCAATGTTTTTTTTAAATAGGTTTTGTATGAGATGATTGTGCCCATCTGCAGGCTAATGTAAGTATCCTGAGTGTGATCAAGACAGGCTATGCTAAGCCATTAGGCTCAGTAGATTCGAAGTATTAAATGCTTTTCAATTTATGAAATTTTCAACATATAAAATGTTTATTGATTTTTAATCCCACTGTAAGTTGCAAAGTATCTGTATTTATGCATCCTGTTTTATTAAGATTTTTTACTTTTAGTAGAGAAGTCTTTCAAACTTCATGGGTTCAGGGTGTTACATCTTGTTCAGGAAGGTTTTTTATTTCTAAATTTCAAAAGTAACATTATTTTCTTCCATTTTTAAAATTTGTACAGTATCCTCAGACTTATGAACATTTGCATTGCAAACTTTCCCAGATGTTTGTAATGGACCTCACATTATGAGCATTTTTAGATGGAAAGAAATCATTGAAGTAGCTCACGTGTCTGCGGGACATTGTCGCAGTTGTGCTGCTTACTGTATTTCTGTCAAAAATGTACAAGAATCACTTTGTCAGACTTAGAACCAGTTCAACTTATGGACATTCTCCAGGAATGGAACTAGTTTATAAGTTGGGGACTTACTTATCTTAAATTATTAACCCTTTTATATAGTGTGAGGTGACTATTAATATCCAATTTTGTTTCCAAATAAGTGTCCATTCCTTTTCCACTTAAAATATTTGCTTTTATTACTCCTAATTTGAAAAATGTTGCTTTTATTTATTAAATTCCTTCATAGAAAGAGCCCTATTTTTCTACTCAGTATCAAAAAACAATTTTTGAAACAATATTTTTTTTCAGTACCATGAATTGAAGCTTATGTCAGGATAACATGCCGCTAGAACCTTGCTTGTGTGGTGTAATGGTTAAGCTCAGAATACAGAAGTGTTCCTGGTTATAGCATATTTTGCCCACTGATATGTCTGTTGACATGTTTATCTGTATTCCTTATCTATCAAATTTTCCATAAATATAGACTTATTATATTATTGCTGATTATAAGAATACTATTAGGATTGACATAAGCAAGTAAGTTATTATATATAAAGATCTTAAATTAGTATTCATCATGTAGTAAATAGACTATAAATACTGCTTACTTTAGCATCACTTTATTTTTGAATAGTATTGTTGCAATATTTGATTCATTTACATTTTTTCAATACTTTGTGAATTTTATAAATATCATTTTTTTCTCTGTTATGTAAGACAATGTACCTGAGTACTAGGTTAATTTTTACCCATTAGATTAGTTTTGAATAGATTAATATTGTTTAGGAATAGAACTTTGTCTTCATATGAAAGTTCAAGTATAGTCTATTTCATCAGTTCCTGAAGATTTGAACCTGTTAGGATTAAAGCTGTTCATCCTGACCACCAATTAATAGCTTCCAGGACTCTCAGGACAGTTTGAAAAATCTCCACTTGTCCAATCACATGTATTTTCATTTTAGTGAGCAGTAACTGAAACACTTTATTTTCTGAGAAGAAACTTCCAGTTGGTGTATTTCATAAGAAAAATATTCCTAGACATGATTCTAAAATTGGTAATTTTGGGAATGAAATAAATAAATGACTTCCATTTCCCATGTGTAAGAAGGCTGAATTTTACTAAGGAGTCATGATAGATGAAAATGAATCAGATGAAAGAATTTTTGTTTAATCAAATTATATAAAACCTGTTTATATGGATGCATACTATAACATACAGTTAGCTAGGATTCTATTATAATAATGCTTACACCACTATGGTAGATGTAATAATCATACTAGTCTTTGGTACAAAACACACCACAGGATTTTGTGGTTCAGTAGTGCATATTTGTTGTGTTTTTATTTAACATGAACAGCTCTATAAACTGAAGTAATGCAATCAGCTTTCTGTATTTTACAATAATGTCATTTTTTTGTTGAGCTAAGATATGATTCAGTAGTTATTGTTATAAACATGGTCTGCTGAATATAAGAAACTATAATAATAGGCTGTATTCATTCTATTGTTATATTTTGTTCAACAAACTGCGAGCAAGAACTTACATCTAAAACACACAGTGTAGGCCAAAGCATAGTTAGGTTCTGGAGGATGAGCGACTACTGCAGCCTGGGATATCTGTCTAGAGTCCAATGAGGAAGGAAACTTTCCACTATGTGAGAAGCATAGTCCAATCTTAGAACAGCAATTTGCCCATCTAAGAGTTTTAGTAGCTCTGAATAAGCCCATTGCAGAGCCTGTGGCTAGTCAGCCAATAACTGTATGTTGCACAGTGCTTTGCATGTGTGATAATAAAAGGTATCACTGATAGGACTATTGTTTTAAGAGGGATACCATAGTGGATACCCTGATACATTATTTCATCAAAATATACAATGTCACAAGGAAAAAATGGAATGGTTAACTTTCAACAAAGAACTATTATGTTGAGATATTTTAAGTTTTTGAGCCATGTGGGAATAAAAGAATGTTTGAATACTTCATTATTCATAGTTTCCAGTATGCCTTGTAATTATTAGTTAGATCATTATATGTGTGTCTCACACAAAACCCATTTTACTATATAGTGTTAAAACTCAAGACTTTAAAAAATATATAATAATTAGAAAAATGGAGTTCTTAGAATTCCTTGATTCTTTGAGAATGCTATCTGCTCTAATTTTTTAAATATCTACAATCTGAGGGCCAGGAATTTAGCTCAGTGTTTCCACCACTTGCTTCGTAAGCACAAGGTCCCAAGTTTGAACCCCAGTACCAAAAAAAAAAAAGAAAAAACAATCTACAATTTGATAACCATTCAAAAGTACTTTTAGAAGTGAACATGCTCAAGATCAGGACTAACAATTTTCAAGAAGACTTCGAAATCAATCTGTTTAATTTCAAGGCCTGTATTCAAACCATGAAATCACAAGTGGTTCATTGAAAATGTAGTCAGTTCCCCGATAATCCAAATTTCCTTAATAATATCCTTGTTTTAAAATTTAATCAAAATATTTGTAGAAGAACCACAATATCAATCTGCAACAAAGATTAACTACATAGATAATGAAGCACACTGCATAATGTTCAATTTTTCTGTTATCTGACTTGCTAATTTTTCAATGTTGCTCTTACTTTTCAGATACAAGAATTGTTATGAGTTTGATGTGCATTCTTCCAAACAATGTTTTTAATTCTTTTACTGTGTTTATATTATCCATAGGCCATCAACATATTTTAATTCTGTGTTAAGCTACATAAGCTGCATTATCCTATGTGATCTTAGAATATTTCATATCACATGTAAGCTAGTTGGTTCATTTTAACAATTCCATAATGATCTGTTTGTTTTATTTATCCATTTTTGTTGATGAATATTTGTATATACATTTTCAATATTTTAAGTATATTTGTAGCAAATAAGCTTATTTTCTTATGCACATGTATAAAGTTTCTCTCTGTTTACCTAAGTTATATATATCTAAAAGTATTTTCTAAGTGATCAGTGCCCACGCTGTCCAGTACACAGTCCTCTGCATGTAAAATATGCCTTTTTCAAATATTATATGAAGTCCATATTTCATCAGCACTGTACAAGTAGGCCTATCTTTGCACAATGCCAGTACTAATTTTTTTAAAATTGTATCATTTAGTCTATCATATAGTATCTCTATCTATCTATCTATCTATATCTATCTATTACATTTTTATTATTAGAGGAAAGTTCAGGATAAATTCTATTGATGTGGTGACAGGTTTTCTGAGATTGGATAAGAGTTTATTCTCAGAATATAAGTGAATGAGGCCATAAGAGATCTGTAAAATGTAAGGCCCAGGTCACTCAGTACAAGCACTCATTTGATGTGAGAAAAACCTCTTAGAGAATGTCCAACAGAAACAGTCAGAAGGAGTGGACAATTCTGCCTTGTCTTCTTCTAGATCAGCTTAGCTCAACTTTACTTCCTCTAAACTATTTACCAAAACTTTTGATTACTTTATTATTTTTTTCTTTCTGTCTCCCACCAATGTACTGTAATATAAGTCAAGAACAATTACTTTTTATTTCCTATTTTATTTGCAATGAATGAAGCAGTCTTTGATATTCAACATAATGGGGAATTTAACAGGATTTTTTACCTAAATTTCCTAGCATATATGTGTCTAGTCTTGAAAGATTTCTTGGAGTCAATAAGTGTCTGAGGGTTTTTGGAAAGGATCAGTTTTTTCAAGCAGATGTATAAAAGAAGCTACAAATTATTTAATATGGCTGGAGTGAATCATTTTGTAATAAAGATTAAAAATAACTGTTGAGTAATAACATTGAAGAAGAAAGCTAACCAAAGCCATGAATTATTACCTTGTTACAAAATCTTGGTCACTATTGTAATATTTTAAGGAGGAGAAATATAAGAATACATTTTCACTTTTAAAGGACAAATCAGAGAAAAGTAAGCAGTTATATAGGGTGAAGCTCTAGCTTCCAATATAGTACGTATAACAGCTTATATAATAATTATCCTGTAGGAAAAAAGATTTGAATTTTATATGGAGTTCAAATACAGGAAAAAAATGAGCTTTTTAAAGGTAGAGTTAATAGTATAGTATTTGGTAACCTAATCAATGTAGCAGGTAAAAGAAAAAGACAAAATAATGTCACTTAAATTTCTGGTTTTGGCTGTTAAGTACAAAATAGTGTTCTATAAAAAATGAGAAATTAAAAGAAACATGATGGGTTGAGGTAGAGGGAGAAAATAATTTTTAGTTTAGTACTATGGCAAAATATAAGGCACTAATTATACAAATCCCCCTGATTTGTGTCACTTTTATAAATTTATTTTGTTATATAAACACCTTAGGTGGCAGTTTCTAAACATTTTTTAGATA
This sequence comes from Heterocephalus glaber, assembly GCF_000247695.1. The sequence continues at coordinate 9,499,250 of NW_004624810.1, read as the reverse complement.
TTTATTTATCTTTGTGGTTTACTTTTGAAACTCTCCAGAGTATAATTATTCAGACACTCAAGGACTGAAATAGAGGATGTCTCAGGAAAAGAATCCTGGCTTAACATTCTATTAATTATAACTCTTTTGTTTATATTTAACCTCATCATCTTATGGAAACAAACTATGTTATTGAAATGAATATTTCAAAAGGAAAAAACACTTTTTATGTTATTTCCAAAAAAGAGACCAATACATTATAAGCCTACTGTTTCACATTAGCTGGATCAAAAAGACTAATTCCTATAATGTGTGTTAAATTGTGAGCACAATGAAAACATTAAATACTTGTTATTAGTGTTTGTCCAGGAATAGTATGGGTAAACATAGGCTCCTAGGGCAAATTTAATATAGTTACCGAGGTATAAAGAAAGTTTTCTTAACACCAAAGTGTTTTTGAATGACTAGACTTAAGTCTACTTACATACTTCAGAAAAAACTTTGAAAAACAGTAAACAACCACATACATCCAAAGAGGGTAATTTTTCAATCTTAAAAAATTCAAATAAATAAAGCATTTCAATTTTGTTTTGAAATTTCCCAATTCTGAGTTCACAATTGAAAGCAGAAATCATTGATTTTATTAATCTAAAAATGGAACAAAATCTTTATTTGAGAAATGTGATGTATAAATGTTTATATGAACGAACTGATGCTTAAATATAATTTCATTAGATTGGATGCTACATTAATAAGAATCAAGATATATCATGTAAAGGTACAAATTGCCAATGATAAATGTCACTGTATTGTATATCTAAAATGTACCAATTAATTTAATGAATAAAACAATAACTAGACAAGATATAAAATTTTAAAAGAATCAAATAATTTTTATTCCAAAACTCTCTCAAAGTATAGGATAGAACATAAAATAAGGAGAGTCAGATAACAAACAAAGATAAATGCAGGCTGCTTAAATCCATATTCAATTTTAATTAATTTTATTGGTACATTTTAGGTATACAATATGGTAACATTCATCATTGGAAATTTGTACCTTTACAAAATATATCTTGGTCCTTATTTTTCCTCCATTTCCCGGCCCTCCCTTCAACCCCTCCACCCCTTCCTATTTGCAAAGGCTTTGTTTCCATTTTTCCATTTTCTCATATTTTTTTCCATTCCCTTCTTTCCTTTCCCCTACCCCTCCCATTTCCCCCTCCCCTTTGCACTTTTTCTTCCAATTTCACATTATCTATTATAGCTTTTGGTCCTTATCTATACTTCAATTTCTAACACCAGAGAAGCTATTTGGTTTTTACACATGTGTGTCCTATTTATTTCACTTGAGTATCACCTCAATGCACATCCATTTAGCTATAAATACCTCTAAATTCTCATTATTTATGGCTTAGTAGTATTTCATTTCATTTAAAAACATTTTATTTATCCAGTCTCCAATTGATGGGCAATTGTGTTGTTTCCAAGTTTTAGCTATTACAAACTGTGCCACTATGAACATGGCTGCACATATACCACTGTGGTATGATTCTTTTAATTCTTTGGGGAAGATACCCCAGCAAGGGAATAGCTGGGTCAAATGGGACCTCCAATCTTAGTTCTTTGAGGTACCCTCATAATGATTTCCACAGTGGTTGCACCAGTCTACACTTCCACCAACAGTGGAGAAGTGTTCCTTTTTCCCCACAGCACAACCAGCATTTATTATTGGTTGATTTCATGATAGTAGCCATTCTTTCTCTGGTGAGGTGGAATTTTCGCATTGTTTTCATTGGCATCTCTTGAATGACCAGTGATGTTGAACATTTTTCATATGTTTATTTGCTATTTCTACTTCTTTGTGTGAGAAATGTCTGTTCATTTCAGATGCCCATTTTTGGACTAGGTCTTTAAATTTGGGAGGTCTGATTTTTTAAAAATTCTTTATAGATTCTTGATAGTAGACCTTTGTCTGAGGAACATCTGGTAAATATTTTTTTCCCACATTGTGGGTTGTGTCTCCACACTGTTGGTGTTTTGTCTTGCTGTGCAGAAGCTTTTTAGTAAGAAGAGATCCCATTTGTTTATTCTTTGTGCTAGTTCACAGGCAATTGAGCTTTTGTTCATCAAATCTTTTCATGCACCAAAGTCTTCAAGAGTTCTACCTAATCTTTCTTCCAGCTGGTTTAGTGTTTCTGTTTTAATATTTATATTATTGATCCATTTCAATTTTAGTTTAATGCATGGTGAATGCTATAGGCCTAGTTTTCATCTTTGGCAAGTCAAAAGCCAATATTACCAGCACCATTTGTTAGAGAGGCTATCCTTTCTCCAGTGAGGGAGCTTGGCTCCTTTGTCAAATTGAGTTGCCTGAGTGTGTCTGGACTTGTTTTTGCATTTTCTAGTCTGTTCCAGTAGTCCTTGGGTCTGTTTCTTTGCTAGTGCCATGCTGTTTTTGTCACAGTAGTTTTGTAGTATAGTTTCAAGTTTGGGCTTGGGATACCCCCTGCCATGTCACTGTTGTCTAGAATTGCTTTTGCTATTCTAGGTCTCTTCTTGTTCCAAATGTATTTGTTTATTGTTTTTTCAAGATCCATCAAGTATGCTGATGGAATTTCAATTCAGATTACATTGAGTTTATATAGCAGTTTTGGAAATATGACCATTTTCACTATGTTGATTCTTGGTACCCAGGAGCAAGGGATGTCTTTCCATTTTCTGATAACCTCTTTAATTTCTTTTTTCAGAGTGCTGTACTTTTCAGAGTAGAGGTCTTTTATTTCTTTCATTAGGTTGATTCCTAAGTATTTCAATTTTTTAGATGCTATTGTGAAAGGAATTGTTTCTCTAGTTCCCCTTTCAGTGAGTCTGTTGTTCCTGTACAGGAAAGCTATTAATGTTTGTGTGTTGACCTTGTATCCAGCTACTTGACTGAATTTGGTTATTAAGTCTAGAAGATTTTTGGTGGAGTTCTAGGTGTCTTCTATATAGAGTATCATGTTATCTGCAAAACAATGACAATTTGACTTCTTCATTTCCTGTCTTTATTCCTTTTATTTCTTTCTCTTCTCCAATTGTTGTGGCTAATGTTTCCAAAACTATACAGAATAGGGGTGGTGAGAGTGGATATCCCTGTCTTTTGCTGATTTTAGAGTGAAGGCTTTCAGTTTTTGAATATTTAATATGATATTGGCTGTTGTTTTTTCATAAATGCCTTTTATCAGATTGAAGTAAAGACTGTCTATTCCATTTTTTTGTTGGGCTTTTATCATGAATGTATGTAGAATTTTGTCAATGCTTTTTCTGCATCTATTGAGACTATCATATGGTTTTTGTCCTTGGCTCTATTAATACAGTGTATTACATTTATTGATTTGTGTATGTTGAACCATCACTGCCTCTCTGGGCTGAATTCCAATTGGTCAGGGTGTATGATCTTCTTTGTGATCTTCTGCATTCTATTTGCCAGTATCTTCTTAAGGATTTTTGCATCTATGTTCATTAATGAGATTGGCCTATAGTTCTCTTTTTTGGTTAGGTCTTTCTCTGCTTTTGCTATCAAGGTGATGCTTGCTTCCAGAAATGAATTTGGGAATATTGCTTTGCTTTCAATTTCATTGAAGAATTTAAAGAGTAGAGTCAATAGTTTTTCTCTAAATGTCTTATAAAATTCAGCAGTGAAGCCATCAGAGCCCAAACTTTTCTTAGTGGGTAAGTTTTTAATTATATTTTCAATTTCATTGATTGATATTGGATTGTTTAGAATTTTTAGGTCTTCTTCATTCAACTTTGGTAATTTGTATGTATCTTGGAATCTGTCCATTTCTTCTGTGTTTTCCATCTTATTGGTACATAGGTTGTCAAAGCAGGTATTGATGATCATCTGGATTTCTACTGGGTCAATTGTAATTTCACCCTTCTCACTCCTAATTGTGTGGATTTGAAGCTTTTCTTTCCTTTTTTTGATAAGTTTGGCTAAGGGTTTGTCAATTTTGTCTATTCTTTCAAAGAACCAACTTTTTGCTTCATTGATTATTTTGCATCATTCTCTTAGTTTCCATTGAATTGATTTCTGCTCTGATCTTTATAATTTCCACCCTTGTATGAGCTTTGGGTTTTTCCTGCTCTTCTTTTTCTAGGAGCTTGATGTTTAGCATCAGGTTGTTTAATTGAGCTTCCTCTCTGTTCTAATATGAGTATTCACTGCTATGACTTTCCCTCAATAAGACTGCTTTCATTGTGTCCCATACATTCTGATATGTTGCTTTAACATTGTAGACCTTGCATAGACATTGCATTAATTGTAGAAACTGTCTGATTTCTTTTTAAAATTCCTCTATGACCTATTGGTTATTCAGAAGTGTGTTGTTCAATTTCCATTCCTTTATGAAATACTTGAAGTTTCTTTTGCTATTGATGTCCAATTTCATCTCATTATGGTCTGATAATATACAGGAGATAAATTCAATTCTTTGCACTGACATAAACATGTTCTATGAACAAGTATGTGGTCTATTTTGGAGAATGACCAGTATGCAGTTGAAAAGAATGTGTATTCTGATTTTGTGGGGTGGAATACCCTGTAAACATCTGTCAATTTTCTTTGTTCAACAGTTCGATTGAAATCTATTATTTAATTTTTTATTTTCTGTCTAGTTGATTTATCTCTGACAGTGAGGTTTTGACATTCTCCACCACTATTATATTAGTGTTTATTTGATTTTTCACGTATGTTAGTATTGTTTTATATAGTTTGATGTACTAGGATTTGGTACAAATATATTTATGATTGTCACTCTTCCTCTTAGATGGTTCCCTTTACAAGGATGTAGTGTCCTTTTTGTCTCTCTTAATCAGTGTTGTTTTGAAATCCATTTGATCTGCAAGGAGGATAGCTATTTGTTTTTGGGGGGGAGGTTACTGTCACATGGAGTATTGTTTTCCACCCTTTAACTTTTAGTCTATGAGTTTCTTTTTGAATTAAGTGTGTTTCTTATATGCAGCATATTGGGTTGTGATCCTCATTGTCTTTCCATAGGATATTGTCTAAAATTTTATAGAGTGCTGGTTTGGTAGTCATGAAGTTCCTCAGGTGCTCTTTGTCATGAAAGTATCTTATTTCTCCATCAATTTTGAGAGTTTTGCAGGGTTGGAGGTTGTTTTCCTTTAGGGCCTGAAATACATCACTCCAAGCTCTTCTTGCCTTGAGGGTTTGAATTGAGAAGTCTGCTGTGACTCTGATAGGCTTTCTTTAGTATGTGATTTGTTTCTTTTCTCTCACTGCTTGTAGAATTTTGTTCTTCTGTCAGGTTTCTGGAATCTTAACTATTATGTGCCTATATGTAGATTTTTTTTTTTTTATCAAGGCTAGTTGGTGTCCTATATGCCTCACTTATCTGTATGTCAAGTTCTTATCCAGTGCTTGGGAAGTTTTCTACCATCGTTCCTGTGAACAGCTTTTGTATGTCATCTGCCCTCTCTCCAGTTTCTTCACTGACTCTGATCAGTCTTATGTTATTCTTTGCATCGTCTAGCACCTGCTGGATTGATTTCTTGTGGTCCCTTACTATTTTTAAGAAATTTTTCTTTTCCTGGTTACTAATTGCAATCCTATTTTGTGTGCCTGAAATTCTGTCCTCACACTGGCTCATTCTGCTGCACAAACTTTCAATGGAAATTCTAATCTCCTGGAAATCTGTTTGCATCTGTTTTATGGGTTCCATTTGTATGCTATGTTGTGAGTCCATCATGTTCCTCGGGTCCTCTATTTTTTAATTTCTGTCTCTTCTAGATTTATTAACCGTGTCTTGCACTATGGGCACAATCTCTGATTGTTATCTGAGAAATTACTTCTGATTTCATTTTTTCCAGATCCTCTTTTTTTGTCAGTTCAGGGAGTTCAGGTGTTTTCAGTATCAGATTGTTCCATGTTGTTTCCATTTGGAGTTGCCTTAGGTGATCTGGAAGTGTGGTTTAGAGCCTTTGTTTATGTGTTTCTCATTTTTTTATTTACTTAAATTCTTTTATTGGTACATTTTAGGTATACAACACATTTACATTTCACATTGGGAACTTGTACCTTTACATGATGCATCTTGGTTCTTATTTTTTCCCCATTCCTAGCCCTCTCTTTACGCACTCCATTCTTCCCTATTTACAAAGACTGCATTTCCATTTTTTCCATTTCTCAT
>NW_004624810.1:9434453-9469044 GCF_000247695.1 Heterocephalus glaber | reverse complement strand
ACACAAGTAAAAAATTGGTAACTTGTTTACAAAGTGCAATATACCAGTACAGTGTATTCATCTTAAAGAATGTGGCTTCTCAAGTTTTAAAACTTCCTTGGTTTCCATTTACATACATGGCTTAAAATTCAGCTGTTTGGCATAACACAAGAAACCTGTGTAATGAAGCCTAAGCTCTGAACACCTTCTATTAATTAATTCCAACATTAGCAAGTATGAAACCTGGAGAGTAAATTGTCAATATCTGATCAATGAGGTACAGATTATCTGAATAAAATTTATGACCTGGTGTGAGCAGTCAGTAATTCCAACACGCATTACTACTTTGTAATAAATTTTGTATGGTTTGCATGTCCTTCAATAACTGAAGATTTTTCCTGCTTTTTTCTCCAGGTCTCAGTTTGGCAAAATCCTTCTTACTTATGGTCCCCATGAATCCAGAAGAACGGCTACTGCTGTTTCCTTCTTCAAGAGTCTTTTTGTTAGCTCTAACTTCCTTTTTCTGCTTCTCCAGCTTCTGTTTCTCTAGCTGTGCTTGGTATTTTCGAACTTTAGTTATTTGGTTGGCTTTTGCTTCCATCTTTCCCACTAAGGCCTCTAGTTCACACTCTAAGCTTTCAGTTCAGTGTTTGGTGATTCCTGTATAAGTTTTGCAAGCTGCTGGTGATCAAAGCTCATCTGACCAAACTCATCCTGTAAAGTCTGTAAGACTTCTGATAATTCTTTATTGATGCCGCTGGAAGAGGGAGGTGTTGCTGACCTCTTTCTTCTACTACCTTGTGAAGGTGCTTGTTTTGCCAAAGAAATGTTGTTCACCACTCAATCATTGCACAAGACTTTACTGTGCTGTTTCATTAGATGCAAGACATGCTGAACATTAGCTACCACAGCATGGCTAGGACTAGTGGACTTTCCAGCCACAAATGGCATATCACGTAAGCATAATCTATAATGAGGTTGTGCATCAAAGTAATTCCTAGGTCCTTTCTTTTCTGGTGGTTTTGACTTCTTTTTTTTAATTTTTCTTGCAGTGGGAGCATATGAGGTTGTTTTATCTTCAAAGGCAAATCTCTTTGTTTCTAGATCAGTCTGCAATTCAGCTGCCTTAGCTTGCATACACTTCCTTTCCTGTTCTTCATGGAGTTTTGCTTCCAATTCTTGCATCTTTTTTTCTGCAAGGGTTTGCATTGTGGTAAGTTTGTTATATTCTTGTTCCAGAAGATCCAGTTTTACAAGTTGGCTCTGAACATGTGTTTGATCATATTGTCGTTCTCTTTCTAGGGTCACCTGTTTCTCTAAGACAGATGTTCTCTCCATTTCTGCATGCTTTATCATATTCCACATGTATTCCAATTGTTTTTCTAAAAGATTACATTTATTTTCTGCAGCTAGCAACTGACATGTCAGTTCTTGATTGTGCTTTGATTCCTCATTCTTTGAATTCTCCCTTTCTTGTATCTGTTCATCTAGTACGTTTTTATATTCAACTGTTTGTCTGGACAAAGTTTTCACACTTTCTTCTGCCTGAGTCCTCTCAAGTTCCAAGCGTCGAATTTTATCTTGAAGATTCTTCAGAGCAGAAAATATGGGGAGATGAAGAATGATGAATCATGTTTCCATTAGACTTTGATGGTTTAGCTAAGATTCGAGAACTGAGAATCAGAAGCCACAGACTCCGATGCCGCCGCCATCTTGCTGGTCTCACAGCTCGGGCCTCCGCTGACTGGGTTCGCTCTGAGTTCCCGAGCTCTTCAAGATTCTAGAGCCGCCCACCAGGGGCGACCCTCAGAGGAACCCCAGATGGAAGGGGACGGGGTGCTGCTGCCAGGGTAACTCTACCCCCCGCCACACACCCCCACAGGGACGCCCACGCTTAGAGCCCTCGCGGAAAGCAATAAGGTGTATTTTTTAATCTTATACTAGTAAATTTGTTGTGGATTTCTAAGGCTTCTAATGTTTAATTTTGGACTTGAGTGGGGGTTTATGGACTTTAGTTCTGTAATTATTCATTAACCTGTATATTCATGTAATGTGTTTTCTGTATTTTTATTTTAAAATATTTAAATGGATAGCAACTATTAAAATAGAAATAAAAGCCAGAAAATTGCTAATAAAAATATTCACGGAAAAAAAGATAAAATTTTCTCCTTATTGTTAAGCCACAAATATATCAAATGCACTGTGTGTAATACATAATTAAGCGGTAAACATAAACTGTTCAGTAGTTTAAAGATGAGGAGTGATGTTAGCAAGATAGCAAATGACTTTCCAGTGTTCATCTCCTTAATTTGAACAACTATTCACACACAAAAATAATTTCCCTTGAACTAAGGAATTCAGGAGAGCAGAGTACCTACCTGAAAAACATAAATAAGATGCACTGAAATGTGTGATCAGGCCAGTTGCACGTTGCTCATGACCCTCTTCCTCAAAACCCAGTCATACAATTGAGAAAGATACTTTCACGAGGGAAAGAAAGTGCATTAAACACTCAGTTTCACCACAACCTCAGCACCAGACCCACCCAAGTGAACTCCAACATCACTCTGATAACTGTGGCTGAAAGTCTGCCCCAAAGCCAAGCCAGCCCCTGTGCATCCACACTAAAGGCCTGATCTCACAGTCCTAGATGCCAAGACTGTATACCTAGACCCAGATCCCAAGTGTTCCCCCATGAGCCCTGATGTCAAACTTACTTCCGTCAGTTTACTGACAGTCCCATTCCTTGGAAACTAGCTGCCCTTTACCACCCCACCAAGAGGTTGGCCTCAGTATGTTCAAGCTCCAGCTTCACTTTAGCTCCAGTTTGGGCCCCATGGACTCAAGATTTAGGGTGGTTTTGCCAGACACAGGCTCCAAGTCTGTCCAACTAGACCCAGTCACCAGGTGGTCTTCTATGGATTCAAATATCAAACTTGCCTGACTGTTGGTCCAGGTCCCAAAGTTAAACTGGCAAGGATTCCAACAGTGAACAACATCCCTTCAGACTTTACCAGAAAGTGAAAATATAATAATCAATAGACAAGATGACTGGTGAAGGTCTATTTCTGCTGAATCCAAGTCTGTAAAGACTAGAAGAGATTCCTCCTTCTTCGGGTGCATAGCTACAATTACAAGGGTACAGAATTTATAAAAATCAAGAAAATATGACAACATTACAGAAACAAAATAAAGTACCAGTAACAAACACTATAAACATGGAGATCTATGAATTACCTGATAGAATATTTAAAAACATTTAAGAAACTCAGTGAACAGCAAGAGAACCCAAATAGACAGCTAAATAAAAATGTCAAGGAAATAATATATCACCAAAATCAGTTCAACAGTTGGTTTAAAACCATAAAAATAAACCAAACAGGAATTCTGATTCTAGAGAACACAGTCCCTGAAAGAATTTGGAAAACTTCAAAGACACATTACATAGCAAAATAGATCAAACATGAAAGAACCAGAAAGCATAAGAACAAGCTACTTGAAATTATTCAGTTAGAAGAGAAAGAAAAGAAAGAAAAGAAAGAAAGGAAGGAAGGAAGGAGAAAGAAAGAAAGAAAGAAAAAGAAAGAAAGAAAGAAAAGAAAGAAAGAGGAGGATGGAGAAAGGGAAGAAAGGGAGATGGGGTAGGAGGGAGACAGGGAAGGAAAGAAAGAAGGAAGGAAGGAAGGATGGAAGAAGGAAAGGAAAAAAAGAAAAAAAGATATGCAACAGTTTTCAGTTCATAGCTGGTTGGCTCCAAGGCAGGGTGGCAGGGCAAAGGAGCATCGCAGAGGAGAAACAGTTCATAGTACCAGAAGGCAGAAGTCAGTAAGGCACCAAGCTATGAGCAACAAGTGTTAAGCAATCACACTAACCCTTTTTCTGTCCTTAATATTTTATCCACCCAAGGTGGGGCACTTTTAATCTTACCCAGAATTATGTCAAACCTACTACTGATTACCATGAATCCCAGTATCACACACCTGAAAAAGACCAACCTATGATCACATGAGATGTTCAAGGGACATCTAGACACAAGCCATAATGCAATCCTTCAGAATAAAGGAGACACAAAGATTCACCAGATGAAGAAAAGCTGTAGGAATTCATCACCACCAGGTCTGCACAAGAAATTCTAAATAGATTTTTTCACTTAATGAGACAGAAAACTAACAACATGAAGACATATGAAGTTATAAAACTCACTCTAAGGTAAGGATGAAGTCATATTCAGAAAACTCTAATAATGTAATGGTGGAATATAAACCATTTTTAACTCGATAGAAAGTCAAAATAAACTTATTAAAATAACTATAGCAACTATAATTTGTTAAAGGACACACATATATAAAAATCAAAATTATTTCTTCAATAATATACTTTTGAGAGAGAAAAAGTTAAAGTGCAATATTTGTATGTAGTCAAAATTAATTTGTTATTAGCCTAAAGTAGAAAATTATAACTGTGTTTTATGTAAGTTTCATAGTTTTTTTCGTAAAATATTATAGTATATGTATATATATGTATATATGAACAAGATACTGAGAAGCAAACAAAAAACGAATTCCATTACCAAGAATAATCAATCTCAAATGAAGACATAAAGAATAAAAGAGCAAATTAATTACCAGAGAATAATAAATAAAATGGTAATAACAAGTTCATACCTAACAATAACTACATTAAGTGGAAATGGATCAATTCTCAAACCAAAAGACATATAGTGGCTGAATGAATGAAAAGAAATCCAAATCCATGCCCCCTAAATTTCACTTGTTATGTTTTAAGGACTGGTATAGCTGAAAGTAAAAGGATGGAAAAGGTATTCCATTCAAAATTGTTGCTTAAATAAGCATGGGAAATTAAACTCATAACAGATGAAACAGTCTTTAAAAAACTAGTGTGAGCATAGTATGCAGCCTTATGTTTATAGCAGCACAGTTTGCAATAGCTAAATCTTGGAAACAGCCCAAATGCTCATCAAATGGTGACTGGATAAAGGTGTAGTTTTTTATAAAATGGAATACTACTCACCCATAAAGTATGATAAACTAGACACATTTACAGCTAAATGCATGCACATTGATGCCATATTCTTAAGTGAAATAAATAGGACACATGTGTAAATACTGAATAATTTATCTGGTATGAGAATCTGAAAGTGTAAATGAGCACCAAAATATATAATAGATAGTGTGAAATAGGAAGAAAAGGTCCAAAGGGGAAGGGGAAGGGGGGGGGGGGAGAAGGGAAAGAAAAAACATGAGAAAAGAAGGAAAAAATGGAAACAAAGTCTTTTGTAAATAGGGAGGGGTGGGAGGGAGGGAAGGGAAATAGGGAAAAAACAAGAACCAAGACACGTCATGTACAGGTACAAATTCCCAATGATGAATGTGATCATAATATATACCTAAAATGCATCAATAAACTTATTGAATAAAAAAATACTGGTGTGAGACAAAGGGATCAGTTCATCAAGAGAATATCAGTTATAAATATATATGTACCCAATATTGGATTGTTTACATATACAAAAGCAATATCAACAGAAGTGATGGGAAAAAATAGCTAAATAATATTAGTAGAAAACATCGTTATTTCACATTCAACAATAAATAAACCATCATAAACCAAAAAGACACAATGAACTTAACAAAGTTATGCAGAATATTCCATCAAATTGTACCAGAATAGACATTATTTTCAAGTAAATATGAACATTCTCCAGGCTAGATCATACATCACACCACAAAACAAATCTTAAACTGGATGTGGTGATGCATACCTGTAAATTCAGCATTCTGGGAGGCTGAGGCATGAAGCATGGAAGTTTGGCCCCAGTGTAAATTCCCCAGTGGGAAATTTAGTGACCAAGCAAGATTCTGTCTCAAAATAGAAAATTAAAAATGAGATGAGGATGTAAGTAACTGCAAAGGCCCTGAGTTCTACACTCATAACTGAAAAAAAAAAATTTAAGATAAAAATATACCTAATATATTTTAAACTGCCATAATATGGAACTAGAAATTAATATTAGAACAAAATTTATGAACAAATAGGTTAAAAGTAAAAAAGTAGAGAACACATTTCAAACTATGAATGGATCAAAGAAGAAATCAAAAGAGAAATTTTTAAACGATCACAAAAACAATTGCAAATGAAAATATAGCAGATGGAAACTTACAGGATGCAGAAAAACAGTCTTACTAGGGAATTTTGTAGTGATATACATTAATTAAAAAAGAAAGGGTATCAAGAATTGGAGGAGGGGAGGGAAAGAGGATGAAAAAAGAAATTAAGATCTGTTATGTACATGTACCAACTCCATACAAGGAACACAAGTAAATATTATGTACTGCATACATGTACAAAATAAGGGAGAAAAAAGAAAAGAAAAGAAAAGAAAAAGAGTATCAGGAGCCAGGCATGGTGATGTATGCCTGTAATCCCGGCACTCAGGGGGCTGAAGCAGGAGGATCACTATGAGTTTGAGGCCAGCCTGGAATACATAGTGAGTTGAGAGGGGGAGAAAGAAAAGGGGATGATAAAAAGAATTAAAATGTGTCTTGTACATGTATTAACTCCTCACAAGGAATGTAAACACTTTGTACTACAAACATACACTAATTTTTAAAACAATCTGAAAAAGCTCTGCTAGGCTCAAAGGCTTACATAAAACCTACAAATAAGAAATGTAAAGTTTAATAACATAAAATTATATATGATTTAGGTTAATATATATGTTTCTGTGTGTTAACTTTCAGGTATATATTATCCTCCAAAAATTCTAATTTAATTGACTGATAGATAAGTAGACACTCATGATATATCCCAAATGCTTTTTGTTTATATAGGTTAACAGTGGGCTAATTTAAAGTGGTTGATAAGAGTAAAGATGTCTTTAAAGTTGAGGACATGTTTTTGTTCAGGTTGTTAGCCAATCAAAATAATATTTATCTTAAAAATTGTTTTCATAAATGCAATGTCCATGTTTTCCATGTACAATAATTTGAGAATTTTTCCTTGGTTAAGGATATTATATACATAGCTTGCAAATGTTAACTATGCTATGTTTTAATTCTCATGAATCATCAAAAATAATTGTTAAAATGAATAAACAAATAAGTATAAATAGTATGAATACTTCTTAAATGTTCATAACAACATCTAATAACCTTGGATTCTTAAGGCTTATGAAATGATAATATATTTTGCTTATTAAATATGGTTTTAGAAATTATTAAAATATATAAAGGTTTAAGATTCCTTCCTTAATTTGACTAACAGTTGAATTTCTAATTTAAACTTTATATTAAAAATTATTTTTAAAATTTCCCCTCAGTAAATCCCTTTGGCCTAAAAACCACCAGACAAAATTCTGGTTTAGCCAGAGTTTAGCCAAAACCTTTGTGGCTAAAAGAAAGAGAAAAAAATAGTAAAGATCTCAAATCTGGAAGTTCTTACTCCATAATTAAGAGAGAGAAATAAAAAACACTTACTCTGGAATGAAAAAGTAAAATTATCACTGTCCGCAGACAACATGACGTTATGTATACAAAGTGCTTAGACTATACAAAAAATAAACATTAGAACTAACAAATAAATTCAATAACATTGCAAAGTGAAAAAAGTTCCATAGCAATTGTAAATATTATAAGGAATTATCTTAAAAAGAAAACAAGGAAATAATCCCATTTACAATATGAATTGAAATATCAAATATTTAGGACTAAATTTAAGCAGGGGTGAAATGTCTCTATCACAAAAACTATGAAATATTCATGAAAGAATTTGAGGAAAACACAAGTAAATGTAAAGATATCCCATGTTCATGGACCAGAAGAATCAATATTGCTTAAATGTCCATACTACAAAATGAGATACAAAGCAATACACTCCTTATCAAAATTTCAATGTTATTTTCACAGAAATTTAAAGATTATAAAGTTTTCATGAAACCACAAAATAATTGAAAAAATATTCAGCATCACTAATTACCAGAGAAAATCAAGTTAAAATCACTATGAGAGATCATGTCACACCTGTTACAAAAAAGAACTTGTACAAAGTTGTACAAAAATGTGAGAAAATAAATTAGTAAATCTGTTAAGGAAAACAGTATGGTGGTTTCCAAAAATATGAAAAATATAATTGTCATTATCTAGTAATACCATGCCTGATTATGTAACTGAAGGAAATAAAACCTCTAAATCAAAGAGATAGTTGTTTTTTGTCTTGATTTGCTGCATTATTCACAATGCCCAATATGTAAAAGAAATCTAATCTTTTATTAAAGATCAATGAACTATAGGTTATCTGTCTATTCATCTATCTATCTATCTATCTATAATTTACACAGAAACATGGAAAACTCCAAATACCCAAACTAATCCTGAGCATAAGATATTCCCCATCATACACATAGTGGAATATCTCTAAACCTTAAAAATGAAGAAATTTCTGTCATTCATAACTTTGATAACAAAACTGAAGGAAATCATGCTAAGTAAAGAAGGTCAAGCACAGAGAGAAAATACTACATTATCTCAACTATATGTGGAATCTAAACAAAGGTAGACTAATTAGAGATTTCAATGGTTGGTTTCCTGGAAGAAAAAGAGCAATGGGGATATATTGGTTAAAAATCCACAGATACACAGAGTTTTAGTAAGACAGGATGACTAAATTCTAGAAATCTAACATATGGCATAATTTTTTCAGTTAATAATACTGTGTTATATACTTGAAATTTGCTAAGTGAGATCTTAAATATTCTCACCATACAAACATACACACACAATGTGATAAATAAGTAAATTAGTTTGATTTTGATAATTGTTATACAATATACACATATATCAAGGCATCATTTTTACACCATAAATATACAATGTATATTTGTCAATTATACATCAGCAATAGAGGTGAAAAATTTGAGAAAGGTTAGTGGGATGTGATATATTCAGATTATTGGTGTGAGAAATTATTCAATAATTTTGTGTATAAAAGTAAATCAAGAGATGGAAATGTGAAATAGAAGAGGATAAAGATACAAATTGAGTTTAAAACAGAAGACAAGAGACATAGGACATATTTATATGTTGCTGAAATAGTCTCATCGAAATGGACATTAATGGCTAAGGAAAGTGAAAGGTATTTGCAAATGAAGAAACTATCAAAATGAGAATAACATGGACCCTATGACCAAAAGAAGACTTTCCTCCTAATAAAAATGAAGGTAATTCTACTTCAGTAAATGAAAAAGAGAAAGAAGATATGGGTCATGATGTGACTAGAAGTATAATTTGGAACAAGAGAACTAGACAGCTACAGTCTGGTTGCTTCATTTTATCATTAGTAATTTCCTGAGAGTTGTGAAAGGATTAATGTGGATCTTTCAAAAATGATAAGAAGTTATGAAATTTATTTCTCAGACAACATTCATCAACAGGGTTATAAGACAGTATTCACTGCCAAAGGGAAAATCACTCAGTCTGATGTTACAATTTGCCAAACAATCTCCAGGTTATCAACATTTAAACCAACAGGATGTAAAAATTTAGCAAGAGTATTATCAACACTTTACATCTGTGACAATTTGAATATAATTTAAAAGATTATTTTTATTCTACATTTCTTTTATATTAGAGTCAGCATGCTTTATATTGTTATTATTATAATATAGAGAGGAACAGGGTAAGGATAGACACAAGGGCATTTAGAAGACTGTTGCCATAGTAGAAATGATTATAACAATGACATGAATAAACTGAAAATTAGTATTTATCCTCACCAAGACGAGCTGGATGCCTTCCATGAAACTTAGCAGGAAAACTTTTGGTGAAATATTTTACTAAAAATTTTTCACTCAGAATCTCAAGTTTATGGACATATAAAAAAATCAAAGAAGAGTATATGTCCCAGTGAGGAGTCTCACATGAACAATGCCACAAATATGAAAAATGTGTCACTTTCATCTTAGTAATAAGTATAGAATTATATTACATACTTATCATCATATTTGAAACAACACATAATAAGTACTTTTATCTTCATATACAAATTAAAACTGTTAGCTTATTTATTGCCAACAAGAACTACAACTATCAAGTCAAATTGCTGCCATAAGTACTGAACTCATGGTCTCAAATCATCAATGAACCAAAAGAGGAAGTTAGGAGAGTTTTATTGGAAATAATAATAGGAAGAAGAGCTCCTGAATTTCCAAGAGAAGTTCTGAGTGGGTGGCCACTGAGGCTCTCTGTCAAGGGCAATTTATAGAGCAAAGGCACAACATGGGTACAACATGTGTGAATTAATCCATAGGATTAATCCGTAGGATTACAAATATAGTCACTTAGCTAATATTGATCCCACAAGGAAGCAAGGCAAATAGAAAGGGTTATAAACTTTAGCTTATCTATAACTTCTAATAGTAGAAAAAGCAAAGGGATTCCTGGAAAAAGATGAGTATGGATCCAGATGTTCTTTTCACCAAACCATGTGTCTGATTCCTACCTGAGCTCACTGGATCAGGAGGTGCTAATTATAGCACAATCTCAAGGTGCTGTTTATCCTATGGAGGCTTGTAAGCCTGGCTGTTGCACGTCCATCTTGAACCCTACCTCTCTTCAGTTTCACCTGCAGGCACAATCTTGGTGAATCTAATCTTTTGCACTGATTTCCATGAAGGCCCAGTTCCTATTGGACTGCATATTAATTTCTATCTTGTTTTGCTGTCTATAATAGAATGAATACTTCTTTTTGTACAGTTCAGGCAAATCACAGAGAGAGAAAGAGAGAGAGAGAGAGAGAGAGAGAGACAAAGACAGAGACACAGAGAGTCCAGTTTCTTTCTGAGAACAATGAAAAGTACATGAATTGGTGAAGCAGTAAAGACAAATTTTTGTCAAAAGCTTCAAAGGTGTGATATAAAGGAATAAAAACAAACAGTAGCTAAAACAGGAAATCTGATTAAAGAATATTTTTAAAGTTAGTGTTACTCTTTCATTAAGATGGTGTTTTACAATGAATTATGAATTATCTCATCCTCCAAAAAAATATGTTGAAATGCAATGGTCGCTTGATATAATGTTACTGTATGTGAGCTCATAGTCTTACCTCAAAGAATGAAGTCCAGAACCAAAGGAAGAGGTTAGGAGAGTTTTATTGAAAATAAGAGTAGCTTCTGAATTTCTAGGAGGGGCCCTGGATGGATGGCCACATAGCCCCTCAATCCAGAGCTAATTATAGATAAGCAGTGCACGTGGATTGCTCAGTTATTTAGTTATTACCTATTACAGATGGCTCTGTAGATTCAAAACTACCAATTGGAACTTTGGGTCTTTAACCTAGTTCCTCAGCATGCAGGGTTTAAAAGAATCTTTGATTGTGTGTGGGAGGAATAAGCTGGTTATTTTGCATTTTAAATTTCTTGGAACTCAGGAGCTTAGTAGGGAATTGCTGAACTCTCTTTTTAATAAGGAATAGGCTGTATTCCATGTTAGTTGAGGAGGTTTGTTGTGTTTTAAGTTTCTCAAAATTCAAGAGTTTAGTAAGGAGTGGCTGCAATTCTTTACAGTAGAAAAGGGGGCTGCATTCCATGTTGCCTGAGCAAGTTTATCCTTGATCTAAAATCCTACTTCACTGTCTATTGTTATTTCAATTCCCATCAATATGAATGATTACCCAACTTTATTTTAGGCTCTTCCCCTAGCTAACTGTCTCACTCATAAGATAGCTAAATAAACTGTTTTCTATACTAATATAACTGGTATCCTTATAAGAAAACAGCCATGTGAAAAAGACACAAGGAAAATAAGATATAGCATCAGAAACAAAGATGGGAGTTATGTATCTGCAAGCCAAGGAACACCAAAGATTTCAAGCCAACCACCAGAAGCCAGGAAGAGCAAATCCAGAGCTGTGAGTGCCTTTCTGTTGTTTAAGCCACCCAGCTTATGACATTTTGTTAAAGTATCATTAGGAAACTAATATAGATGGGTAAACTCAAGGATGTTTAAATGTTGGAAATAGGTCACCAGGAATGGAGATAATGAAGATAAAAGAAAAAAAAGGACTATTTATAAAATATGTCAATATTCCTGGAGGAGAAGGAAGGAAATGCTAACTTAAAGAATGACCATAGAAGGAAAGACATTTCTTGAATTTCTTTGAAAGGAAATGTTATCCAATTTTCTTTCTTTTTTTTTTTTTTGTACCTGGGATTGAACTCAGGTCCTTGCACTTGCAAGGCAGGTGGCAGAACCACTGAGCTAAATCCCAGACCCATGTTAGCCGATTTTGGTGTGCTGGAGTCTCCTTTTGAAGGTGGTTTCTAGGATCTTTCTGTTCTGAGCAAAGACTTGGTCAAAACAAGCACAAATAGTAGCAGTTTTATTAAATGTAGAAAAAGAAACAGGCTCTGAAGATTGAGTTTGGGTCAAATAAAAGTAGCAAAACAGATACTCCCTATAATGTGAGGGTGGACCACCACACAAGAGAGAACACAGTGGCAAAAACTCAATGTGGATTGCCCTTTTTTGTATCACTCACTCCTCAGGCTAGGCCATGCTGTTTGAAACCTACCCAAGTTCTTATGAGAAGTCCCCTTTCAGGGCTTTGGGAATTGTTCTGTACATTTTTCCTGAGGTTTGTAATTAATGGGTCATTCCCACTTCCTCAGTCAGCATTGCTACACCCTAATCTCCTGTGTCAAAATGAGGGTGAGTAATTTCTATGATTCTCATCTTCTGTAAAATTATAAGATCAAATTGTAACCAGGAATACAAAATAGAACTTTAAAAGTTAGAATATTTTTCCTTTAAAGCCATGTAGCTTCTAGAAACATCTTCAGACCTAGGACATAAATGTCACCCCTCCTCTTTTCTGCTCTGATAAACACAAAAGAGAATATGCAGATGCTGGCATCAAGAAATTGGTTTTTCAAAACTTCTTCATACTGGGGGCTAAACCACAGATCCTTTATCTTAACCTTGATAAACAGAATATGCAAATGCTGGCCCTGGGAAGTTGGAGTCCAGGAGAGATGAAGAAAATCCTAATTGTATTTCCCTCCCCTATGTTCCTTCCAACAAAAGACCCTTGAGCATCTAGACACCATAGAATTGTGGTTTGAGGTAGCTATAAATAAAGCCTTTATTCTTTTCACCAAAAAATAAATGGGCTCCTTTGGGTTGGTTAGTGATGGCAAAATAACATGAACATAGGGACTTGAGTGGCTGGCAACAAAATCATTACCTTATTGATCTTCTGATGACCAGGGCCCTGATTTTATAGGCTATTTGAGAAAATTGAAAAGGATTCATACAACATCTGCTGATGACAAAAGAAAGCTGAGGATCTACAAAAAATATACCATTACTTCTCCAGATCCAAGTAAAAGACGAATAAGTGAATGTATTTGCAAATTGTCTAGGCATATAGACAATTGAAACTTGGAGATATATATATATATTTATATATTTATAAAATATATTTATATATATATAAAATCTATCCTCTTTTGAAAGAACAGAGTGGTAATAAACAACTTAATCATTATAATTTTTTTCTTTTTTTTGGTACCAGGGATTGAACTCAAGACCTTGTGCTTGCGAGGCAGGCACTGGAACCACTGAGCTAAATCCCCAGCCTTCATTATAATTTCAAACAAATAATACATACTAATATTCTATTGTTCTGTTGCAGTGTGCAACCGTGGTGGCACAGAGGATGAAAGACTATTCAGAGTCAAGATTCAGTCAGATCACCAAAAAGCCCAAAGGGGCTGTTCCTCCACATAGGAAAGGTCTAGGGAAGCAGTAGCAAGCTGTGGTCATTTATTTGTAATGAAAGGACATGAGAACAATGATACAGAAGAAAACCATTTGCAACATTTGTACAGGAGTTTTGGTCATGGAACAGGGAAAGAGTAGGATAGTTAGCTGCATGACACATGCCAACTCAGTGTAGTTAAGCAATATTATCAGGGCAGAGGGAATATATTGGCAAAGCAAACATCTCTTAGAATAGCGTGCTTTTAATTCTGCTGACTGTTGTCCTGCACATCTGTTCTAAACTTTAACCATATATTCCAGAAGTCTTGGACTGTTGTTATACAGAAGGTCCCTTCCTCTTTGCACTCACTTCATTCCCTCCTTTGTCCAGAGTCTTCTCACAATTCTTCCTTTTTGTTTTATAACTCAGATTGAGCAGAGGAGGAAAGTACATGGTAGAGGACTATTGGGCTTGGTGTAGGAAGGTTATCATGGCTTCTGCATGGAGGGTCCATTGGAACAGGATACAGAGCGTTACTAAGGCTGTAAGAAAGAGCAGAAAAACATTATTCTAATAACTGTAAGAATCCAAATGTGAAGGTGGAGGCCAGAGAATCAGTTTTTAGAACCAGTAGGCAATAACTTCAAGATGTTCCAAGACTCCATTTGAAGTTTATGAAGTTGGGCTTGAATTTGGCCCTGTAGATTAGTCACATCTCCATGCAGATTTGTATGAAATCCACCATGGAAAAGGTGTTGATTCTCCTCTCAAATACAGAATGATTGAAAGTAATAGGAGTAATACACATTGAGTGATGACCAGCATCACAAGTAAACCATCTTCATGTCCATAGGGTCTGTTGGTGTCCACTGAGCCAGTTGAAAGCTGCCTCAAGATCATTAAGTCTTTGTAGAATTTCTTTATCATATTGGTTTGAGTTGATAATTCTGAAGTAATATTTTGGAAATAGCCATTCATAGTTTGAGCAGTTTGGATAGAGTGAGTTAAAGCAAATGCTACAGCCACCAAAATAGTGAGCAATGTACTAACAATGACAATAATTGCAATAAAATTGCCTAAAAAGCACCATTGTCTAATATGTTCAGGTGTTGAAGTAATTTGTTCAGCATTGCCAGGAAGAGGTTTTTTGGAGTGAAAAGAATACCAGTGTTTTGCAGTGTTTGTTCAGCTTGAGTGATGAGTTGTTCCCAGGTAGGTCTCAATAATCATGTTGTAGAGGGCAGCAGATTCATTCTCCTCCTCTTGTTGCCCATTTCCAGAGGAGGTTCAAGTGCCATCTCTTGCAGCTCAGGAATGAGGTTGCTTCTCAATTGATGCCACATGATACAAACAGCCTTATAGGAACCTAAAGAGGGCCTGTGGGTGATAAAATAGATGCATCTCCTGCCCCCTTCCCCAGGTTAACAGCTCTGTTGGGTCAATCCATTGTGGGCCTGACAGTGGGTGATGGTAAAGGTCCAATGGTTTTGGCTTGTCCTTTGTGGGAACAAACTTTCTCTGTGAAATCTTCTGAATCACAATTAAAAGGAAATAGTGCTTTAGATACCTGTTCTTGTGAAGGGAGTTTCTCCATCATATTCCCCCCTTTTTGTTTTAATAATTGAATTTTAAGGAGTCCACTAGGCCATTCCACTATTGCTTGAGCTGCAGGGTTTTGAGATATACCTGTGACACATTTAATAAGTTAGAATTGAAAGAAAGCTTGAAGAGAATTGGAAGTAAATGCAGGGCCATTATCAGTCTTAATTTGTGAGGGCAGTCCCACTACAGAAAACAATGATATTAAATGATGTTTAACATGTTTTAGTTTCACCTGATTGTAAAAAGGCATATATGTAACCAGAAGGTTTCAACAGAGAGATATATTTAAGCTTGCCAATAGTTTCATACCAAATCATGTCTATTTGGCAAATTTCATTAAATTATGGGGATTGACATCTATATAAGGAAAAAGTTGTATATGCTTTTGTCAGTCAGGGAAGATGTGAATGATTTATTGCATGTGTTTATGTGTAAGATAAAAAGAACAAATGAGTGCATTAGCTCTTTTGTGAAAAAATAATTGATGTGAAGAAAGAGCCTCTTCTAAAGAGGTGGAAAGCATAACCAGAGTGTCAGCACAAGCGTTGCCTTCCTCTAGGGGAACAGGAAGATTAGAGTGAGAGCATATATGTGTAACATAAAAGGTGCATTACAGCAGCTAAGCAATTTTTGCAGGTATCTAAATATGTGGAAGAGAATTTCATCATTACCGTTATGAATGAGAACAGTTTCAATAACCTGTAGGGCTCCTAAAACATAAACCAAATTAGTGACAATATTGAGGGGCTGATTGGGGAACTGTTTTTTTATCAGTCATGGTTGTCTTAGAAATTGAATCCCTATAGAATGTTAACAGATAACAATTATAATGTTTTATAGAGAAAACTTGAGATGAAGAGAAATATAATGTATTAGCATAACAAACGTGATGGCATGACATGAAACTTTTATCTAAATTTATTATTTTTAATACAGTGCCATCTTAGAAGAATATATTTGTCAATAGATGTATTTTACCTGACATTGTTTGGACTGTACAGTGTTTGAACATTTTTTAGTGTTGTAACACATGTATGGCATACATAGAACAATTGTATAAGTGTAATACTTGAAAAAAATATTTGCCTTGTTTAGCTAGCTGTCTCATGCTGGATTGGCATGCACATTTCACTACAAATAGCTATAGCTGAAAAACATGCAAGAGAAAGCCAGGTATGTAAGCCTAAAAGTTTATCACCATAATTAATTTTAGCCTGGTAGTCACTAGTATGAGATTTTTTTTAGTTTTCTGTCTTTGAAAACCTGTACACTTGGGAAATACAAATATATTCAATACACAACATAGTCAGGAAGAATGAGTGTCAAAAAACAAGATTTAATTGTCTGAAGAGGCAACTTTGCCCTGCTTTTTGTCATTGATTAGTCTAGGTGTCTCTGCTAGTCATGCAGAAAAGCTCATGTTTGGTAATAATATTAGAAATGAGAGTTATAATCTTTGTCTGAAAGCACCAGTTAAACCAGAGAGGAAAATTGAGACTTGGGAAGGAATGACTGATAAGAGTCAAGACCATAGCCCACTAATCTTCATTGAGCAATAGAGAGCTTTTAAAAGCAATAGTTTGGACTCAATCAAGTTAACAAGAGCAAAAGCTTAAAATAATTAAACAAACATATTCTTTCCTATAAACAGTATCTCCGCAAAACTTTTTGTAACATATTTTGGATTTCTAGATTTGCCGTTATTTCTTGCTTTTTCTTTCTGGTAGGGCTAGAACTTTACAAAATCCATTCATATTAAATATATATCTTTAGTACTTACAGATATAAACTCTTCTTTATTTTACTTACTATAATCTTTCTGTAACAAACCTGAAAGCCACTACTTGGATTTTAAAGGGTTCTTTCTTTCCCTCTTTTTAAATTTGGTCTCATATTGTTACATTTTAAAGTTGACTGACTGCCAACAAACCTCCAAATGGCCTTGAAAATGTACCCTTATCTTTACTGAAGCAGCAGAAGAGCAAATTAACCCTGTAATTACAGTCTAAGAGTTTACAATGTACAAGAAATATTTTAACCATATCAATTAAAAATACCAGCTCAAATTGGTAGCCGAAAATAAATTTAATAATCAGCTAATATTTGTAACAATGGACTTTTGTAAATCTAAGAAATGGCATTTATGTCCAGCAGATTTTCTGGGGCAATATCCAAGGAATAATTTCTTTTTTCTATCTTTATTTTCTTAGATCCAGAGTTTTGTTTTTCAGTTGGTCCCTGTGACTAATTTTTTTTCTTAATCACCTCTAATGAAGGTTTTATGTGGGTCTGGAGAGCCACTTTCCTAAACATTGAAGAGGTAGTGTTTACAGTCTTTTATAAAATTTATTTTGGCTCATGAGTGAGGTTGCCTGGTCATCACAGGTATCTACTTTATCTCCCCTTACATCAATTTTTCTGTCTTGAGAACAACAGTCTAGGGTATTCTATAGTTTCTGCAGAGAGATGGAATATTCAGGCAGAGTGGGCCACCCAAAAATGGGATGTGGCACATCTCCCTCTCCACTAGCACCTTGTCCACGTGGGCACAGAATCTCTCATGCAAATCCCAAATTTTGAGAAATAAAAGTGTTTGTTGAGACTCAAATTGGACTCCAGAGACAGTGAAAGTGAAGCTTTAATTTATCCTTTTGCAAGAGAGTTGCCTGCATACACAGGCACACCAGAGTTTAACTGTGTTTTCATTTTTAACTGGTAAGAGTTTTTCTCCCATTTCTATGTGTATCTATTCAATATCAATGAAAAAACTTCCACAGTATTTCATACAGCCAATAGACATTTTATTTATAAAACTAATTTTTGACATTTTGATTGGCTGACAACCTAAATGGAAATGTCATTAACCTTAAAGACATTTTTACTTCAATAATTGATTTAAATTACCCATTGTTAAGCAATGTGAACTACAACCATTTGAAATAAGGTCCTGTCTGAAAATACATATAAACAACTTTCTACAGAAATCTGAAAGATCCAGAGGAAAAATTTCAGAGCTCAAATAAAGCAGTTGTGAGTATTGTAATCAGAGTGCACTCTCAGATGTATTGGCCATCATCTCCTTAAACTTTTAAAAAATATTGATGGGTATTCCTATTTTCTTGATAAATCTGTCCCATGTTAGCATAATCTATTGGCTTTACTTTTGTTGCCTTTACCCTTTTTCACCTTTTTTCTTTCCTTTTTTTTGTTTCTGTTTTGCAGTCAGATGTTTTTAAGAGACATTGTAAATGTTGCTTGAATTGCCTTTCCTCCTTATATAAACTTTGACCCATACTGTAGGCAAAGCAGAAGAAATGAAAGTAAAAGAGCAAAGAGAAAAACAAGCAAACTCTTCCTGTTTACCTAGAAATTGGACAGCTAAAAGACCTCTAGATTAATACTGTGATAGTAACACAAGTGAGAAGGCAAAAGCAAAATATAAGAGAAAGAGACACGACTCTATTCACTTAGTAATTGGACAGTTGTAACTTCTGGGTCAAAAAGACCTAGCTTTAGACCCTGCACAGATTTGCCAGGCTATTCCATGGCTGTCTATGTCCACTTACAAGGATGAAAGAAAAGTTGAACATCCTTCTTCCTTTTCAGGCTATTGGAGGTCAGTCGTCTATGCTTATTTGTAGCTGCAGGTTTTGCCTTGCAATTATGCACCTCACAGTATTGCCCCAGGATTTTGCTTCACAGTTTGATGCTTCATATGTGAGTTTGTGCCCAGTGTTGGGCACCACTTGTTGCAGTGTTTGACTGTGGCATGCAGAGGATGAAAGATTACTCTGAATCAAGATTCAGATAGACCACCAAAAAGTTCAGTGAGGTTGCTTCTCCACATGAGAAAGCCTCAGGGAAATAGCAGCAAGCTGAGACCTCTGTTTGTAACTCAAGGACATGAGAACAATGATACAGAAGAAAAGCATTAGCAACATTAGGAGCTTTGGTCATGAGACAGAGAAGGTATAGGATGTTTAGCTACATGACACAAATAAACCCAGTTTAAGCAATCTTATCGGCGAAGAAAGAACACACTGACCAAGCAAACATCTCTGAGAACAATTTGTTTTTAATTCTGCTGCCTGTTGTCCTGCAGATCCATTCTAAGCTTTAATCACACATTTCAGGAGTCTTGGACTGTTACCCAGAGGGTTTCTTCCTCTTTGCGCTCATTTCAATCACTCCTTTGGCCAGAGTCTCTCAACATTGTCCCCTTATAATATATGAAAAAATCATTTGCTCATTTCAAGGTTTGTATTACTGTTATTGATATCTTAGATTTGTGTATTATCCATTAACCAGTAAGAAATGTGTAATTACTGAATTAAAGCTTGTGGAAGCTACATAACCAATTAGAATTCCCATCATATCTATAAATTCACTGGACTTTATTTCAATAATATATATTAGTCAAAATCTTATACCAATATTTTATAATTGATATATATAATAAATGAATACTTTGACAATATGGATCAATATTATAGAGGCATAATTGTTCATAAGCATATTTAAGAATTTCTTATCCCAAAAAAAGCCATCCAATGAACACAAAAATATAACGATAAATCAGTACAGAATTTTGCATATGTGTGATACAGGGAACTGAGCCCTAAGCTTTCACACTGAGCTACAGGCCAAGTCCTTTTCAATTTTTTATTTTGAAACAGGATTTTAGTCATTCACTTGTTTAAGCTGGGCTGGAACCAGTGATACCCCTGCTTTAGCTTCCCAGAATGGTGGGATTATAGGAATGTGGCCACTATGCTTGGCCTGGTATGGAATTTTGATAAGTCCATATAGGCTTTTCAAGTATAGGTTAGGGTTATATTTAATTTCTATCACCCTGGTCTACATAAATGAATAAAAATTTATTCATTTAAATGTCAGAGAAATAAAAATAAAAAGAGTCTATACTGATATAGAGGTAAAGCAAAGTTCAACATAATAGATAGGATGAATATTTGAAATACATGAGGTTTCTAAGCACTAGAAGTAAGCCTATTTTTTGATAAAGCATCCCAGACTAAGCTCACATTATTTTGAGTAAGGTTAATTGTTTATTGAAAGTAATATAAAGTAAGATATATATATGTATATATCACAGTCAAGTTTACTAATTATCAAAATAATAAACTACAATGGAGTTGAATTACATTAACAATATAGAATTCTTATACTAGAGTGTCAAACCCTCATTTTGAGTTCTTTCCCATGATTAGGCTTTATCCATTTTAATGTGCCCAATTTCCCTCTGCAAGTCAGTTCTTCTCCAGAATAACAAAGTTGGAAAGTACAAAGCTTAAAACCATAGATTCTACAAATATTCAACCACATTTAGAATTAAACTATAATGATCAGTTCCTATGTGACCATGACCAAAACATTTATTGTTCATTCTCTATAGATTTCTTATCTATAAAACAGGAATAATGTTACTATCTTGTATTAATGTAAAGAACTGATGAGTTGCTATAGCAACAGTACTTAGAAAGCTGAGGGTGGGAGCTGGTTCATTTTTATAACCTCAGCACCATGGGAGACTGAGGCAGTGATACCAGGCTCTGGAGCACTGGGATCTCCTTCTATGTATTCTTTCTAGATTCGTTGTGTCCTGAACAAAGAATTGAACAAAACAAGCATAAAAGGCAGTGCAATTTTACATTTATAAAAGGCAGAAAAAGAAACAGGCTTTGCAGAGTGTGTGTGGACAAATTAAAAGTAGGAAAAGAGGTACATTCTGCAGAGCGAGATCAGAACACTGAAGGAGAGAACACAGCAGTCAAGAGCTCAATGGTGGCCATTGTTTGTATCACTCATTCCTCAAGCTGACTTCAGATTTAGTCTGTCCTGTCAAAAATGCTTGATTTCTTGTGAGAAGAATTAAAGGTAGCATTCCTTGATTAGTCCAAGGTGCAGAGCTTTGGGAACCATTTTTCAGTCCATTTCCTGGACCGCTGTGATTGATGGATCATGGCCACTTGCTCAGTGAGTTTGCTATGCCATAAACTCCTGCTTCAGTAAGAGGATCATAAGTTCAAGCCTAGCCTGAGAACCTTAGTGACTTAGTAAGACTTTGTCGCAAAATAAATAATTTTTCACAAAGGGGACTGTGAATGTAGCTCAGTGTGATTGTCATGAGTTTAATCTTCAGTGCCTCCAAAATTAAAAACTATTTGGAATAAAGCCTCACAGAAATCAGGAACTAAAAAATATTAAATATTAGAGTAAATGTAAATATAGTAAATATTTACTATCTTACCAATAGGAACATCATGTACACAGTTACACAAAGGATAAATCTGGCATCAGCTTTAAATCCCATTTTAAAAAATCACATGTCTATCACAAGCAATTTTTTGGATATATGCCCTTGTCTACATTGTTAATATTTAAACTTTAGTTTGACTCTTCAGTCTCTCTCCTACCTAGACTATCCTTATGATGAGTCTCATAAATCTCTCTCCTGCCCATATTGTTTTTCATATCTTTTTTTCTGATATCCAAATCTAATATTGGTATTTCTTTTATTAAAGGCTTGAAAGTTTACAAGATAAAGTCCAAATTTCTCACCATTTCAAAACAAGCTTAGTATAAAAGGTCACTGTTCTCTAATCCTGTTCTGTTCTGCACCTCACTACTCTGCACTGTATTTCCTCCACCCCCAATTGGTGTGCCTTTGCTTCTTTTCTCTGTTTAATTATAATTCCCCCCTCAGATTAGTCACCCCTTTCACTTTGACCTTTTAGAACAATCATTCTTTCTTTAATAACAATAATTGCAGCAATATGAATAGGTAACATAAATATGTAATTATGTGTCCCACACTATTATAGAAACAGGTGTTACCTCATTTGCTCTTCAAACTCAAACCTATAATAAAGGTACTGTTACCATTTTCATTTAACAGTTGAGGAAACTGGAGCATATGAATCAAATGCTTGTCCAAGGTTCCTTGGCTGGTGAAACATGCAGCAAGCTTTGAATCAATGTAGAATGTTTTGGCCCCCAAATCTCTAACATACCATGGAATGTAATTAGACTCTCCAAATATAGTATATCATATTATCATAAAACCAACATCTTGCTTTCTCTTCCAAAATAAAATACCTTATCCATAAGGCATCTGAAAAGAATAATTCAGTAGCTGCAATATAGAAGTCATGATCATAACTAAAAACAGATGAATCAATGACTGCATGGGTGAATGTGCATAAAATATCTGTCATGTTTTCAGTAAATTGCTTTTCTCATACTGTGGAATGATAGTTATTCACCTTATGTAAATATTACTATTTCTTTATGATTTTCTTTCAAATTTAGTAGAGGACATACTTAAGAAATTCTTAACTACTTTTTCATTTCTTAGACACAATACCTGACACCCACAAATCCAAGAAAGAAAGGTTTATTTTGGCTCACAATTTCTAGAGGTTTCAGTCCATAGGCATTTGGTTCCAAGGCAGGGTGATATGTCACAGGAGAAAGCTCATAGCATAGAAGTCAGAAAGCAGAGAGAATGATCAAGGAAGTGGGGATGGAGATAGATCCTTTCAGGCCATGCTCCTGGTGACCCACCTCCTTCGACTAGACTTCACTTCCCAACTTCGCATTTAGCTAGAAACACTTTAGTAGACTAATTCTCTGATATGTATCACACCCTCATGATCTGACCATTGCCCAAAAGCTCCACCTATGAGTGCATGAAGATTTTGGATGGACATCTAGATATAAACCATAACAAAGATAAAATTTAAAATTACTGTTAGAGCTGCATAAATATCTATTCGGAGCTACACAACGATAAGTAATCTGATCATTAAGGAAAGATGCCTGCTATTTGAAAAATGTTGCAATGATCATAGGAGTACAGATTAATGTTAAATTGAAACTTGAATTAGTCTTGAAGAAGGACAGTTGAAACTTTGATTCAAAATACATCTTTGTGCTGAAATATTTCACACACACACACACACACACACAAAATTACTGGTGCTGCTTGAAAGGTCTTTAGGTTGGCCACATATGGTATTCCTAGCCCATCTACCTAATTTAATTCAAAATATTAAAGTACAACTAGAATTTCTTCAATATTATTCAAAGCTGTTAAAAAAGGGAAACTTTTATTATTAATTCATGTTCTCCAGCAAAAATTAATTGATGTTATATCAAAAAAATTTAATATAACTGGAAATTTTTCACAAAGTTCTGTAGAAGGTATGTGCTATGGGAGTCATATACACTTTCTTTGACATCTGTTCTTATTCTTATTAATCTTTTTGGTGTATCATTACTCTCCTACAGACTGAATGACTCTTAAGTATAACATTAAGCTTAGCCACTTTATTTGTGAGAGAAATTCAAATTACAGAAACAAAATTTCACTTATTAGCTAATCAGTCTGTATGACAATATATAAAAACATGCTGATTTAAATACTATTTATTTGACCTATAATAAATGCAAGGTGAAAATTTAAATAAAATTGTAGACTTCAAAAGAGAATATTATTAAATTTTAAAATATCACTTAAGATTTTTTAAAATGCAAAATAGAAAAGTATCTCAAGTATGGGGAAATTGGATATCTCCATAGGATTAAGTTTGGAATTACAGTTTTTCTAGAATAAATAAATAAATTACATCAATATTTGCACTGGAATGACAATGAGTGACACAAGTATATACTTTTGACTTATTATTAAATAGAAATTGATCTTACAGTTCAGTTTTTTTATAGTTCAGTATTTAAAATGTTTGCAAAGGTACATTTGTATGGAGGACTCATACAATGATATGTAGATAATTATCAGATTATGCTGAATAATGGCATCAGTGACTATTTTATTTTTTCCCTTTGTTAATATACTTTGAAACAAATTTTATTATATTAAAACATTTTTACATAAATTCATCTCATCACATGGCAGTTTCTTATGGAATACTAGAACCACTAGTTATTTCTTCTATGTATCATAAAAAAATCACACAGTGAAAATATTTAGTAAAATATCAGTAAAATATTTACAACCAACAATATTTTCCCATTGGCAAAGATCTTCTGAGAATAAGTTTATATTTACAAGGTTCATTAAATATTTATCTATTTTATTTACAGAGACCCTGAAAGGAGCACATATTATTTAGAGTAATTTTTGTAAAGTAGTTATTGCAATGAGCAATGAAATGAAAACACTATAAATATTAGAAGGGAAGAAATTTTATTATTGCAGATGATTTCCTAAGCTTAAAAACTTACAAAATTAGACTGATAATGTCTAGTAGCTATAATAGTGCTCAGTAGATGGATAGCTAAATATACAATGACAACAAATTTCAAGTAATCAGTAAAAAAGACAATTGAACCAAATGTCACTGGGAAAAATTTTAATTGACTCAGTCAAATCTTATTTCATCAACTTCCTATGTACTACAAAGGTGCAAAATCTTATGCTTCTCCTTGGAAGACAAAGTTATGGGGCTTAGTTTGGAGAAATCCTGTTTCTATCCAAGATTTACATACAAAATGAATGCTGTGAGGTGCTGTCAACATTCAGGAAGTTCACACATTCTGGCAAGCATACTGATAGAGGCATCTGACTCCTTCAAAGCAGCTCTGGTAGCAATTTGGCATTCAGTGTTCATACCTTCACTGGTGTGGAGAAAGGTGATGAGAGCAAGAGTGTTTCTATCAGAACTTTCTCATGATATGAATTAGGCAACTTTGTTGACTGCATTTGTCCTACCCAGGTAATATCAAACCCCAATATTCCAGCATTCCTAGTGTGTCTGTGAGCTATCTGATAAATTAATTTTCAACTAATACTATTTAGAATTGACTGCATGTATGACAACTAAATTCTTTAACAAATTAAATGAAGTGACTTTGGATAGACATGTAGATAGAGATTAAAAGGGCATATATACAAATACCAATAGTGGGTATGACATTTTCAGGGATTTTGATCATGCCGATTTTAATTTTTCATATGCTAATGAATTTGCTACAGAGATGTTATGCAATGTAAAGTAAAACATACTAAGTCCACGTTGACATTTTTTCTGTATATCATAATTAAATATGAAGTAGTGCCAAAAATAAAATAATCTCTGTGGCTGAGATTGCCAGCTGTCCTCCAAATACACAGCAACATCTTAATAAAAGTATATCTGTTACCTATTCTTGGAGACATATCTAGACCTGTTTTCAGCTTCCTTTGTAAGTGGCTGCAGATGTCTTGATGAATGAACTATAAGAAAAAATGACATGCACAACTCCCAAGGCTGGTCTGCATTAATCCTCTGGCTGATGATAATGCCTCTAGTGACCTTGAAATCTTCATGATGACATAGCAGAGTAGCCATCAGTCTGCTATTGGTGTCCGCATAGGAAACGATTAGCTATCATTTAACAGCAAAGACTGTTAGATACAAAGAAACTATTTTTAAGGCACTTGATGTTTACCATGTTATACTACTACAACATTAATAGTGTTTATCTCTCCCATCATCCAGCTTTCACCCTTTAAAATTAGTCTTACTTCTGCATTACCTGAGTCTGTTTACTTTTTTTTTTTCCAAATTCTTTGCCTTTGGGACCTGGAATCTTTTCTTTTTCTTCTTTTAATGATGGAGATGACATCCAGGGCTTTGTGTGTGCTAGGCAAACACTGTACCACTACACCACTACTCCAGCCCTGGAGACTATTTCTGAAAAGTCTCAGCCAGGCATGATCTCATACATCTATGTTCCCAATTCCTCAAGAGACTGAGGCAGGGAAATCATAAGGTGAGATCAGCTTGGACAACTTAGGCCCTGTAAAAAAATGTCTCATTAATGTAGTTCACAGGTATTTTTCAAATTTTATAATATATATTGGTACTTTCCAGCTTCAAATATGACAATTTTTGTATCTCTAGTTTTATGTGGACATTCCTATCACTTATTGGAAAAAGACTGTGTCTATTCTTACCTTGACATTTTACTGATATTTTGTTTTGAATGATGATTTCTTTCTTTTCAACATTAGTATTTTGTTTGTTTGTTTTGCTTTTTTGGGGATAGAACTCAGGTCCTTGAGCTTGCACAGCAGGCGGCGAAAACACTGAGCCAAATCCCCAACCCCTTCACCATTAGTATTTTTAAAAATTTCTTCAATAACTTACTGTAATCTTACTGAAGAAAAGCTTTATTAAAACCTCAAAATTAAAATAAATATTCTTCTGTTCATTTAAAATTTTGAATTAAATTAAATTCAGAAACAGACAAAAATCTATCACTTTCCATCCAGCTTTAATTTGTTAGTGACATCATGTGTCCATGTGAAACCACGGTGACAAGTATAGCAAAGCATCATGCATGCAAAGCTGTGCTCCCTTAATCTTGAGTTCTCTAATATCTTCCAGAATTAGGAATTGAAAAGCTGCACCATACTTCAAAAGCTATGAAACATGACTAATGAAATAAAGTTCCTTCTCATGAGGCAAAACTTCAAACTTTTCTTACAAAAGTCCATGGATCATCGAAGGTCCATCTCTGCTGTTGCTTGTTCTGTGAACATTCCGTGATTCCTCAAACAGATGTATGCACTCAATATCTCAAGTCATATTTTAAACACAATCTGCATTCATGAAAATTTAACCTCCTAAAGTTTTGCTTTCTTTTATTACTTAAAGAATATTTCATTAGTTTCTGTAATCAAACCCATCTAGATAAGACTTTACATATTTAATACAGTGTGTTGCCCCTGTACAAATGGGAAAAAAGTTTCATGTTTCTAAAATAATATGGCTGTTAATTTCTGTAAAATTCCAACTCAACATGGTAAGCTGGGATAACTTTTTCCAAAGGTGATAGCACAGTTAGTTTCCAAAAATTCAAATTATATGTATATATATTTATATTTATATAAAAAGAACAATAATAGGGGTATGTTATGCATCAATAGCAGCAACAGCTTTCCCAAGTTCTGCAGTTATTTGCACAAAATTATAGATAACATCCAACACGCTTCACTAAAAAAAGAAAGAACAATTTTAAAACCCCAGAAAACATCAAAGTTAAGCTGCTTTTTAATTTTGTGCTATAAAATACTACATATTATGACAAGTAAATAATGTTATATATTCACTATTACAGTATTTTACAGAACCATTTCATTGTCCTCAAAATTCCAACTTCAATTACCTAGCTCCCCAATACAAACTTTAAACCACTGGTCTTGTTCCTTTCCCAGAATATTATATAATTACAATCATACCCCTCAGACTGACTTATTTTATACAGGAATATACATTTTAGGTTCCTCCATGTATTTTTAGGGGTTGATAACCCTTATCTTTTTATAATTAACTAAAATCCTTTTTATGCATGTACTATTGTTTGTCCATTTACTATTAAAGTTCATTTTGATAGTCTAGATTTTAGGGTTTATGAATAAAACTGATATAAATATTCACATATAGGTTTTGTGCATATATAAGTTTTTATATCAGTTGGATAAATAGCTATGAGAGCAACTGCTCTATGGTATGATAAAACTATGCTTCTTTATTATTTTTATTTTCTCTTGTTTTCTCAGCAATAAAATGTGAGATTATAGGATATATATCTCAGGTGAACTTTCCTTAATGAAAATTAGGACTTCAGTGGCTGTGGCTGTAGTCATTTATGTCCAATGTCAAGTAACTTTTCAAAAAACTTCACGTTAGTGGTATCTGATCAAATATAACTAGTGAGAAGTACGTTCATTCTGTATTTCTCACCAGAGAGAATTTTCCTATAGTGAACACACAGAGAAACTTTATATTTACAATACACTACTAAAAAGCCAGAATTAAAAAATACTTCCTTTGAAAGCTATTTGCCCATCACTACCATTGGAACCAAGTTAATTAAGTATAACATGATATTATACATATTCCTAAAGGTTCTTGACAATCATAAATTTTCTTCAGGTCAAACAGCAGAGACCTAAGAATCTCAAATAATGATACTTCTCTGGAACAAGAAAGAATAAAAAAGGAAATGGACAGGCAGTTGTCAAACTAATAAAACAAATTAAAAAATACATGAGTAGGTCATTTCCACCACACAGAGCAAAAATTTATTAAACAAATATACCTGGAAAGAACTAAAATGTACAAAATAATGAGAAACAGAATGATAGAAATGAAAAATTCTAAAAGAGACCTGAAATATGGACAGGAAAACAGAGTAAATGAGGCAAAAAAAAATACTTAAAGAGGTATATTAAATGAAGAAAAGCTGAATTTGTTAGTCAGTGAAGAATATTGTTTCAGAAAAAAGTTCTGGTACAATTACTGAGTATCAAGAGGGGAACTAATAAATTAACCTGCAATAAGAATAAAAAATAAACCCTGTGTAACAAAATATTTTTATAAACCAACAAGCCTGAAATACAGTATTGATGTCAGTTCACTGGGAAAACAAACACACAATTCATATTGAAATTAAGTAAACCAAGATATTAACCTAAATAAAGAATTATGGAATGAAGAAGCATGTTTAATAATAATTTCAAAAAAGGTGTCGGTAAATATTAATAATATAAGGACAAACCTAACAAAATTGTGATATTGGTAGAGGGACACTGACAGTAGTATATGTACATGTACAGATATATATTTCAAAATTGAAATCAATACATACTACCTAGGGAAATATTTTTAAAGCTATTTGCATTTTTATTTAACATTTTAGATATTATGTTTTGTGGGAAACAGCACCCTTTAAGAAAATAAAATACAACCAAGAAAATAGAGACTCTGTAGTAAAATTTCCTAAATAAAAGAAGCAGTATTAAATAAATTAGATAATAGATTTTAAGTAAAACTTACACATTATCACAAAATTGATATTTGGTATTAATTTCTTTACAAAAAGAAAAAAAAGCAGTACTGTACTATTTTAAATTCCAAATGATATGTAATTTATAAAACAATTTTAAAATAAAATAAATATCCACTATAATAGAGAATATGTTTGGTGCCATTGTGTGAGCAATATAATTTTATACTTCCATTGAAAGAATAATATGGTCCTTTGTTTACCAATCCTAAGGAAAGCAGAATGGACGCATGGAGAAAGCAAGTTATAGCACAATATATCATGTAATCCCATTTATGAAAAAATAAAAGGGAATGATTTCATGCTTTCCAAATTATAAATAACTGACTGAAAAGATTGAACTTCAATTATTTTTTCCAAAAGCACAATTTTCAAAAAGATTGGGATTCTTTATTAAGAAAGAAGATATGTAGAACTATCAGAACTTTGCTTTGCTGTGGTTTGAACCAGATAGAAGTGAGATGAATAACTGAAAGCAACAGTGCCTTCAAGCTATGATAGTTCAAAGCACTGAAAAATCTTTATATTTTTTATTCTGAGCAATTGAGGGAAAACTATTCTGTGCACAAACAGAATCACTGTACAACTTGTTGAGGTGGCCTGGCAATGAGCCAGCTGAGAGTAGATTCCAAAGGTGGCAGTCACCCAGGCCTCCAGGTGTTACCATCAAAGTGAGAAAACAGTGGTCCAGGTTTGGAGATGACACTTCTCTGAAGAGCTGACACCTGTTCTACTTGCCACCCGCTCCAAACTTTTGCAAAGGTGCCCTCTTGTCTTTGGTCTTTATCTTTGTCACTGTGACAAAGTACCTGCCTGAACCACACAATTTAAAGAAGGAGAGGTTTAATTTGGCTCACATTTTCAGAAATGTCAGTCCATGTTTAGCTAGTTCAAATGCAGAAACTGCATGGTGGAAGGGTTTGGGTGGAGGAAAAACTGCTTACTTCATGGGAGCCAGAAAGTAGAGAGAGAAGGGCGGAGGCAGGAAGATACACCCTTCCAGGTCACTACCCCAGTTACCCACCATTTCTGAGTTGACCTCACATCCTAACATCACATTAAGCTATCTCACCATCATGCTCTAATCACCATCTAAAAGCCTTGAGTGCATAAGAGTTTTAGGAAGTTATTCTTGATCTAAACCCTAAGACACTCACAATAGTCTTATATAAGGTTATATTAAGAGGGTGACAAGGCCCCTTTCCTGGAGCACAATATTTTCACAATTTTCTGTTGTACTTTTCTTCCTTGCTTACTTCTCTGAGGAAGAAAAGGGTTTGGAAGGACATTATAATTTATTTTATTCATCCACTGATCATAAATTTCCCCAAGAGTGCATGGTTTTGTTTTGTTTGTTTTGTTTAGGTATACCAGGTGGTATTATGACCTATGCATGTTATGTATAGGACTATAGAGTAAACAAATTTCTATTATTTTTCTCTTTAAAATTTTATGTTTTTAATCACCATAGTTTTATTGGTAACATATAACAATTAGGTCATAGCTGCACTGATCACATTTTAATTTTCTTAATAAATAAGCCACATTTGCATCACTAATCTATCTGCTAATCATATTTCAGAATGTTATTTCCTGAAGGTAATAGTTTCATTTTTATTGAATTAAAAGTAAAGATTATATTATAAATATTCTGACTTTTCATGTATTCTAGTTGCATGAAATTCAAAAAGACACAATTTTCTAACACTAACACTCAGATGCTAAATTCTGAGACCCCAAATCTAGCCCTCAATCTTTCAAATACTATATAAGAAACTCATCAATAATCTATCATTAAAAATCCTCTAGAATGTAAAATTCATAAGCCTAAGAAAAGGTAAAATAGTAATAAACTGCAAAAGATTATCATTAATCTAATGGTAGTAAATATAATATAATAATTTATCTAAATTCTATATCATATTTTTGCAATAAATAATAACTATGTTCTATAGAGTGTATTCATATAAGTACCACATTAACTAAGAGACTAAATAGTGCAGTTTCTTCAAGCAAAAATGGAAGCTTATTATTTTCTCTCTTGTAACAGACTCAGGTGGGGACTCTATAAGTTCACCCAGGAAAGTTCATCTACCCTACTACTTTGCCATATTTATTTCAGTGTTTTGCCCATAGGATTGTTATCCCACATTTTAACTTCTACATCGTTATCTGAGCAACAGTGAGAAAGAATAGATTGTGTCTTTATTTACTGGGCTGCATAAAATGATAATATGCGGAGGGGTGTTTAACCAACCGAAGTTATTTCTTCGCAGTTCTGAAGACTGGAAGTGTGAGGTCAGAGTGCCAACATGGTCTAATTCGTGTGAAAGCACACTTCCTCTTCTCAGATGGCCTCCTTTTCACACATGGTGGACAGAGATAGAAGTGCAAGTGAAAGTGCTAGCACTCAGTTGTCTTTTATTTTTTAATTTTTATTTTTATAAGTACATAGTTTCAGTAAATATGATTACAATCAGTGTTGGGAGCTGGTACATGTATGTAATACATCTCAATTATTTTTTTATTGTGATCCCCTCCTCTACCTTATTCCTCCACCTCTGCATCCCTGCCTTTTTGAAAAGATTTAACACCCTGTTTCCAATGATCTTTTATGTTGCTCTTTATTTAAATTTTGAGTTTCTCATATAAGAGAAACCAGGTAATATTTATTCTTCAGGGTCTGATTTATTTCGGTTAACATTATGGTCTCAAGTTATATCCACTTTCTTGCAAATGACTCAAGTTTATACTTTATGGCAGAATAGTATTCCATTGTGTAAAGAAACCATGTTTTCTTTATTCATCTGCTGCTGGACATATAGGCCACTTCCAATATTCAGCCACTATGTGTTGTGCTGCTATAAAAATGGATATGCATGTATACTGTAATATGATGTCTTTAACTTTCAGGAAGAAACATAGAAGGGGAATAAATAGGTTGAATAGAATAAGTTTTAGTTTTTTGTGGAATCTCCATACTGATTTCCACAGTGCTTGTACTATTTTACATTCCCACCAGCAATGTGAAAAGTTTCCTTTTCCTGGAAGCCTCACCAGCATTTGTTATCATTTTATTTATTGATGATAGTCATGCTTTCTGAATTAAGATGGAATCTCGGTATTGTATTAATTTGCATTTCTCTAAAGGCCAGATAGGTTAAACATTTTTTATGTATTTATTGGCCATTTGTACTGCTTTGCAAAATGTTTCTGTCAATTTTAGTTGGCAAATTTTCAACTGAGTCTTTTATTTGGGGGCGTCTAATTATTTGAGTTCTTTCCACATTCTAGATACTATGCTTCTGTCTGAAGTATAACTGGCCACCATTTTTTCCCATTCTGTAGGTTGTCTCTTCACTCTGCTGGTTGTTTCCTTCACTATGCAGAAAGATTTTTTAAATTTAATGTGATCCAATTTTATTGATTCAATGTTATTTCTCGTGCAATTGGTGTTCTGTTCAGAAATTCCCTTCCTATGCTTATGTCCTCAAGCATTTTACCTATTTTATCTTCCAGAAGATTGTTTCTGTTTTAATAGCTAGATCTTTGATCAATTTTTATTTTAATTTAGTATATGGTAAGAGATAGAGGTCTAGATTAAATCATCTGCATGTGTACATCTAGTTATTGCAGCAATAATTGCTAAAGAGGCTATTTTTCTTCCAGCATGTTTTTGGCCTCTTTGTCAAAGGTCGGATAGCTGAATGTTCTTTTAGGGAGGTTTCTAGAGTTGTTTCTGCATTGTGTATTCTGTTCCATTGGTACACATGTCTGTTTTTGTGCCAGTACCATGCCGTTTTTATTACTATACCTTTGTAATAAAATTTGAAGTCTAAAATTGTGATGCTTTACTCTTGTTGCTCAGGATTGCATTTGCAATCTATGTCTTTTGGCTCCATATAAATTTTGTGATCATTTTATCTAATTCATTTAGGAATGCTACTGATATTTTGATTGTGCTTGCATTACATTTGCTTATCAGTTTTGGATGTATCACCATTTGGATAATATTGTTTCTGCCTCTCTAGGAAAAGGAATATTTTCCATTTTTTGATGTCCTGTTCAATTTCATTTTTCAGAGTATTGTAGTTTTCATTGTAGAAGTCTTTCACTTTTTTATTAGGTTAATAACTAAATATTTTTAATGCTTTGTGAATTTTATTGAGTTTTAAAATTTTTCTTAGTGAATTTGCTATTGGTGTTCACTAACACTATTTTTGTGTGTTGATTTTGTATCCTGATACATTGATGAATTGCTTATTAATTTTAGTAATATTTTGGTGGGATTTTCTGGTTCTTAGATGTAGAGGACCATGTCATCTGAAAATAATATTTTGACTTCATCCTTTCCTATACATGTACCTTTAATTTCTTTCTCTTGCTTGATTCCTCTGGCTAGTGTTTCTAGTACTATATTGCACAGGAGTGGTGATAGTGGACATCCCTGTCTTATTCCTGATTTTAGAGGGAAAGCTTTTAGTTTTTCCACATTTAATATAATGTTGGCAGTAGATTTCCCATTAACAGTTTTTATCAGATGGAGATAAGGTCATTTATATATGTTTTCATCAGAGTTTTACCATGAATAGATGTCAGATTTTGTTAAATGCCTTTTCTGTGTCCATTGGGAAGATAATGTGATTGTTTCTTGCTTCTGTTTATGTGATGTATTACATTTATTGATTTGTTAATGTTGAATCATCCTTGCATCCATGGAATGAAGCCTAATTTGTCATAATGTTTAATCTTTTTGATTATTTGTTGCATTCTGTTTCCATTTAAAATGAACCCTTGACTTAGGAGCTCAATTCATTCGTGAGGGCTGGTTGTAACTCAAGTTGGTTGTAAGTCAAGATTTTTTCTGACAAATAATAATGGAAATACCCATAATGCATTCTGATGCATTCATAATGCATTCATAATGCATCACAAAGCACACCATAACGAACTTTTTCATAGTAAAAAGGGTTGTATAATGTGAAAATTTACCAGAAACATCAATAATTTTCCTACTTTATTCACGAAAAAGTTATAAAATGTGCCTAGCTTACTAGAAACAACAATTTCATTCTGTAGTTACCATTCAAATTGACATCATTTGCTTCCAGTAAGGGAGGGTGAAATAGAAGGTGGTTACTGTTTGGAAAGAGAGTCTCATTCCATTAGAATGTTAAGAATCTAGCTCTCTGTTTTCCTTTTTCTCCTTGGGAGTCTATAGCCCATTAGGACCTGCTTCTGGCTCACTAGGTTTCTTCCCCCCCACCCTGCCCCATTAACTTTATTGGTACATTTTAGGTATAAAATACAGTTACATTCATCATTGGGATCTTGTACCATTACATGAGTCTCTTGGTTC
>NW_004624810.1:9418822-9430896 GCF_000247695.1 Heterocephalus glaber | reverse complement strand
GTTTTCAAAGTCTCTTGACTGTATAATTTTAGGCCCACTTTCTTCCAAACAGATCTCAGTGTCCTTAAAGAGACATTGGCAAAAAAAAAAAAAAAAAGAGAGAGAGAGAGACATTGGCCCCAGATTTCTCAGTTAACTCCACAAAGGAAAGACCAGCATTTGGGTTGTAACTCAAGACTTTGGTCATAAGTTAAAACTAAAATTCCGATTGTACCCCAAGTTATTTTATGTGAGGCTGGTTGTAACTTGAGGGTCCACTGTATGTTCATCAAAAAGATTGGCCTACAGTTCTCTTTTTTAGTTGGGTCTTTGGTAATGCTAGCTTCTAGGAATGACATTGGGAGTATTCCTTCACTTTCAGTTTTATTAAAGAGTTTGATGAGTGTTGGCATCAGATTTTCCCTGCAGTTCTTGAAGAATTCAGTGGCAAATTCATCTGGTCTGAGGCTTTCTTTGTTAATATGTTTTTTGTGGGGTTTTTTTGATACTGGGGATCGAATTTGGGACCTTGCTCTTGGGAGGCAGGCACTGGGACCACTGAGCTAAATGCTGGCCCTGTTAATATCATTCCTTTAATATCATTGGATATTATTGGATTTTTCATGATTTTTATAATTTCTTAGTTCAATTTTATTAACTCATACGAATCTGGGACTCCATCCATTTCTTCTGGATTCTCCATTTAATTGGAGTACAGCCCATACTTTCAAAGTAGGTACAAATATTTTCCAGATTTGGGCACTATCACTTGTGATTTCACCTTTTACTTCTAATTGTGTTGTTGTGGTCTCCCTTCCACCCAGTTTTTTTGGGGGACTGGTTAAGTGTTTATTTTGTTTATTCTTTCAAAGAACTAGCTTTTGATTCATATATTCTTTTGGATTTTTGTCTCAATTTCACTAATTTCTGCTCTGATGTTTGTAAATTCCTTCCCTGTACTAGCTTTGGATTTAGATTGTTTTTGTTTCCCGAGGACTTGAAGTGGATTATTATTGGGCTGGCTCTGTTTTTCTAATGTGGACATTCACAGCATTAAGTTTTCTTTGAAGGCTGCTTTTGTTGTTTCTATAGGTTTTGGTATGTTGTACTGGCATTATCAGGAACTATTAATAGGAACTATTATTAGGAACTAATTAATTCCTTCCTTAATTTCTTTTGTGACCAATTGATTAGCCAACAGTGTGTCATTTGATTGTCATATGCTTGCATAATTTCTGTGGTTTTTTTGCCATTGGTTTCTAGTTTCATTGCATTATTATCCAATAATATGAAAATATCTTTTCTTATACAACCACTAATCCTATGAAGAGAACACTCCTTCATTACCTCATCTAAAACTACTTATCTCTAAAAATTTTCTTGTATGAATAACTTTATATTGGGCTAAAGCCTTCAACATATTTAAGACCCATTCAATGTAGTTTATACCATTCCACCACTGGCCTCCAAATTTTATATACTCCTTACATGCAAAATATATTCATTTCACTCTAGTATCCCCAAAAGTCTTAGCTCTTCCAGAATTAAATCTAAAATATAAATCTAAAGTCAAAAATCTCATGTAAATATCATCAAAATTAGATCTAATGAGCTTTAAACTATGTAATTAATAATGAGGCAAAATTACTCCTTGGCTATGAATCTATAAACCCAGACAAGTTATGTTATTCCAGTATACAATGCCAGGATATTCATAAGATAGATATTCCCATTACAAAATAGAAAAATTGGAAAGAAGATAAGAATAATGAGTCCCAAGCAAATATAATACCTAGCAAGAGAAATTCCATGAGACCTTAATGTACAAGAATAATTCTCTTTGGTTTGATGCTCTGTCTTCCAATTCTTTGGGGGCATTCCTATCTCCAGGCCCTCATGAACACCATTGCTTAGCTTTGCCTACCTTAAACATTCTCAGAGCACTTATAGCTGGACAAAGTCATCTAACATAATACCTAGCTGTATTCTAAAGTGTTGAATATCTCCTGTAATGTATTGAAATTGTACCAAAAGTGGGTACACCATTGCACCACTGTGAAGTTGAAAAATCATGTCAAACAATGGTAAATCAGAGATGTTCTATATATAGTTTTATTAAGGTCTAAGAGTGGTCAGAAAATGTCTGTAGCTGGATGGAATTAAACTTGGAGGTTTTTGTTACTTGAAAGATAAAGCAAAGTGTCTCTAATAGAAACAATCTGTTTGAGTGTGTGTATACACATGCATTTGTTACAGATTACAAACTCATTTGCCTTGCATAGAGTGGTAGTCATAGCCTTTTACACAGAAGCACCTTGAAAATTTATATTTTAAGAGACCACTGAAAAACTTCAGCTGATATCAAAATATTAGTTGTATAATGTTCTCATTATTTAATTCCAGTAATCTTTTTTGAGATAGGTTTTCTCATTTCAAGTTTCTTTTCCTGTTCTATGCCTTCCTGAAGAAAACTATGCTAAAAGAGAAAAGTTTTACTTCTCAGCCCAAATTGACCACAAGGAAAGGGAATCTGTGAATATTCAGGAATCTTCTATATAAAAAACACTCAACCAAACTCCTGAATACCCTTTTCAAAACCATTCCTAAGTGTAGTAAACTACTATGACTCAATTACACTAATGTTGCATACATTCACCAAAATTGCAACAGATGTGAGAGATTAAATCTACTGACACTTCTACTCTTATTCTTTGCAGAGTACTGATGCAAACATTTTGTTTTCTCCCATCCTCTACACTTTTCTCCCTTCTCTTAAAAAATGTGGTAAGTATTCTCTAAAATTGCTTCTAATGACCTCTAATTCTTTCTGTTCATGCCACTGTGATCACTCTAATTGAAACTTGATTGGAGTAAATAACAAACAATATAGGAAGAGCAAAAAAATGACTGTTCAA
The DNA here is from genome assembly GCF_000247695.1 of Heterocephalus glaber. Next base: position 9,428,002 of record NW_004624810.1, on the reverse strand, counting down.
AGATTAGGTTACAAAATGACTGACTTTCATCTTGCCAAGATGTCTTTTTTCTCTGTTGAATCATTCACTGTAAGAACTAAGCAGTTGTGTGGTAATTATAGAAGAGCTCATGAAACAAAAAACTGATTTCTCCAGCTAACATCATGCAATTATCTGAGATCTGCCAATAACCATGTGAATGAGAATGGAAGAAAATTTTCTTTAACACAACTGAACTGATTTTAACCTCAATTAATACCTGATTAGATGTTAAGTGTTACAGGATGATTAACCCATGAAACTATGAAATAATAAATGTTTTTGTTTTAAACCTCTAAAAATTTGGGCAATTTATTGTGTTGCAATAGATAAAACAACAGGTAATATCCTTATATTATATATTTTATCTGAAAATATTTGATAAGATCAAAACTATATCATCTATCTACAAATTTTTTTCATACCCTTTTTATTTCATATATTGGAATATTTCTCCCATATCATAATGGGAGAAATATTTCTGATGCTGTCTCAGGCCAAGCTCTCCACTTCCATCACTTCAGAGTTCTCAAGGATTTCACTGGGACAATTATTAGCCTCAGTCATTACACAACCAATTTCTGCCTAGCTATTTTCTTCTTCTCTTCCAGACTTCTAAATGTTGAAATGTCCCCACTTCTCTATTGTCTTTCTCTTCCCAGGTGGCCTCCCTGAAGGATGTCCCTTTCTTTGTCATCCCTGTATTATGACTCTTCAATTTATATTTCTAGCTCTAATACTTTTTCTGAACTACAGAGCCAAATATCTAGGTGTCAACTTGACATCTCCACTTGACTACCTAACATACATCTCTACTTTAACTTCCCCCAACTGGTATTTTTGTTTCATCACAATTTCCCATATTTCCACTAGTTCTCTCAGCATTCCATAAATTTGTAAATAGCACCCTAATGTATGTAGGAGTTATCTGTTGCTCATTTTTTACGTACTTTTACTATTTCCTGTTTAGGATCAAAACTTGTCTGATATATAGCCAAAAATATTCAGTCTCATTACTTCCTACTCTCCAGTTACAATGCTTTATCAAACTGATTGTTACTTATTGTTACTACTGTAACTTATCTTTCTACTTCTATCTTCCCTCTTAAAAGCCTACTTTTTGTAAAGCACCAAAATGATCATAAATAAAATAACATCAGAAGTTATTCTCAAATTCTGCACTAAAATCACCCACCTCAATTAATATAAAATATAAACTTTATCATGATTTAAAATACTCTCCATGTTTTGGCCTCAGCCCAGATTTTCAACCTCATCTTCTACCACTATTTTCAAACTGAAAAATCAGACTTCCTTTGTCAACTCTCCCTCACTGTGACCATTAATCATGATATGTCAACTTAAAAGGATGAAGAAACACCTAGGAGATTAGTAAAAACATAGTTCTTTCTGTGTCTGTGGATGACTGACAAGTAGCCCAGCAAAGGAAGTGGGAAAGCTCTGGAAGTGAGTGGCACCAGCTGATAGGCTTGGAGTCTGCATGAAATTTAAAAATGGAGATCTCCACTTTTAACCACTGCTTTTGGACATTAGTCTCCAGTTTCTTCAGCCTTCCAAAGCTGACTTGTATTGATGACTCTAACAGTGAGCATTGAGGAATGGAAAAAAGCAGCCAGAATTAACTGAGAGAACCTCCTCCCTCACCTTAGATGACATAGAACTCACAGAGGTCAAGGCATGCTGAAATGGGAAATGGGAAATGGGAGAGCCTCTAATACAAATTACATCACAAGAAGAAATACTGAATTAAGGCTTTTATTATTTTATTTTTCTCAATTTGTTTTTCTTCTTACTGTTTTCTTTTTGAAAGAGGAAAGAGCTTGAATAATTTATACATACTTATATAAAAATATATGAATACTGCCTGTTGTTTTCATTCTATAGTATCTTACCATGTCACATTAGGTTCTCCCACACAGAGGATATGTCAAATTAATGTATCTCTTACATCATTAACTCATCTCAATACCACTATATTCTCTCTCACCATACACTTATATTCATTATTACTCTTCCTTTACTCCTCTCACCATACTTGCTCAAATCTTCACATCCTTCCCTTCACTTTCTTATTTATACTACCATTAAAACTTATCTTTTTCCCTTCTTCCTCTTTTGAAGTGTGTATGTGGGGAGGATGGGTGTTTGCAACTGTGTATGAGTAGTTTGTAAACTGCTTTACATTGACCTATACCAAGTTCTTCCTCATCAAGATTTAGTTCTTGAATTTTCTAACATTGGGATTTTGCTAGTCCATTAATTGGATTAGATCTCCATAAAGCCTTTTATTTTTTACTGATGTTTCCTATTTTATTTTTGTCCTAATATCTAATCTGTCAAACTTCTTTTTGGGGCATAAAGAATAATATTAATAAAATATATTTTTTTTATGTTTTGTCTTTTGTTTTTAATGATTTTTTTTTCTTCTACTATTTGCTAACCTATTTTTCAGCATTACTATTACTATTACTAACTTATTCTTACAAGGTGGTGGAAAGTGTTGAAAACTGTTTAAACATGTTTTAATGTATGTGTTGATGTACAATGGCTCAAATTTCAACACAAAAATCAAAATGAAATAAGACAACTAGGTGCCCCCAAATATTTGAAAATTCCTAAAACCTGACTTTATAGACACTAAAGTGGACATAATTTCAAAGAACTCAAAATAAATAGTTGAAATGATTGAAGAGATCAAAGAGACAAATATGCAGCTTAATGAATCAATTACTAAAATGATCAATAAATTTAAGGAACACACAAATAAACAACTGAAAGAACTAAAGAAAAAATGCAAGGTATAAAAGACCACTTCAATAAAGAATTAGAGATTATGGAAAGGAGTCAGGTAGAAATCCTAGAAAGGAAAAATTCAACTGAAAATTCATCAGGAAGTAAGATCAGATGGAAGACAGAAATTCTGGACTTGAAAAAAAGTTGAGGTAGAACATTTACTATGTAATAATGAAAAAAAAATGACAATCAACAGATGATGTAAGAGCTCCTAGACAAATCTAAGAGAACAAAACTAAAGATCATTGGATTTGAGAAAGGGGTAACATTAAAGACTATTGATACTAAGTTTTTATTTACTAAAATAATTGCATAAAATTTCCCAAATCTAGAGAATGAGATGGCTATTCAGTTAAAGGAGGCATTCTGAATTTTAACCAGACATGAACTCTCTGTGCACATCATAGTCAAACTCCCAAAAATTCAGAAAAAAGAGAATATTAAAAATAGAGAAAACCACCAAATTACTTAAAAAAGGCAAACCCATCAGAATAGCAGCAGATTTCTTAACATAAACCTTAGGGGCTGAAGAAATTGGAGTAAATTATCCAGAGATAATTGCCCTACCAGACATGATAACACTTGCCCATAATCCTAGCCACGAGGAGACTAAGGCAAGAGGATTGCCATAAATTCCAGACCAGCTTGGACTACACAGTCATGTCAAGGCCAGCCTGAACTATATAGAGAAAACCTGTCTCAAAAAACCAAATAAATGAATAAATACAGCTGATAACCCAGATTACCATATTCTGAAAAAAATCCTACAAACTTGATAGGGGAATAAAATTTTCAATAATGAAGATTAAAACGTTCATAACCACCAAACCAGCTCTGCAAAAAATACTTAAGGCAATCCTAAACAGAGCAAAGGAGGATAACAACACACAAGTCCCCAAGAGAAAAAAAAAAATCCCAATAGGAAAATAATTAAAAGGAAGGAAATCAGAAAGCAACTAACAATTGGAAAAAACAAAATAACAACAGGAATCAGTACACACTTTTTAATAACAACGTAAATGGTCTTAACTCTCTAATAAAAGAAAACAGACTGCATCAAAAACATACACAACTATGTTACCTTCAGGAGATACACCTCATTCTAAAGACACACAAGGACTGAAATTTAAAGGATAGAAAGTGATATACCAAGCAGCTGGACCTTGAAAGCAAGCAAATGTAGCTATTACAATTTCTGAGCAAGCTGACTTCAACTCAAAACTCTTAGAATTACATATTAGTAAAGGAAAAATTTACCAATAAGAGATAACAATCATAAATGTTTATACTCTAAACATCAGTGCACCAAATTCCATAAAACAAAAACTACCTGACCTAAAAGGGTCAATAGAGAGAATACAATCATAGTAGGGGATTTCAATATCCCACACTCACACATAGGTTAATCATAGAAAGAAATATCAGAGATAAAGCACACCTCAAAACAAATTAATTCAACAGATATGTACAACACAAATAGCACACATATTGTTTTCAATAGGCCATGGAAATTTTGCAAAATAGATCATATTTTAACCTACAAAGCATTCCACAATGAATACAAAAGAATTGAAATAACCTCTTGCAATGTGTCATATAAACAATTGAATGAAAAATTCATCAGCAGAAGAAAGCACAGAAACTACACAAACACATAGAGTTTGAATAACACACTTTGAATGAATGAACAATGACTCACAGAAGAAATCAGGATAGCAATTTAAACATTCCTAGAATTAAATGACAATGTAATTACAACATATCAAAATCTTTAGGTCACAGTGAAAGCTGTTCTAAAAGAGAAGTGTGTAGCCATGAATGCCTACATCACAAAAACAAAGAAATACCAAGTAAATAATGATACATCTCAAGGTCAGAGAAAGTGAGAACATTTCAAACCTAAAACTAGCAGAAGGACATAAATTACTGTTTATAGTGGATGTTAATAATATTGAGACAAAATTACAAAGGATCAATGAGTTCATTAAAAGGATAAATAAGCTTAATAAACCCTTAGCCAAACTTATCAAAACAGAGAAGACTCACCTCAATAAAATTAGAAATGAAAAAGGCAAAATTAAAACTTACAGTACTGAAATACAGAGAATGATTACCAACTATTTAGAAAACATGTTTTAATGAATTGGAGAAAGAAATTGAATTCTTGGACAAAAATGACTGACCAAATTTGATCCAAGAAGACATTAAAAAAAAAAAAGGAAAAGACCATTAACAAGCAATAAAATTGGTGCAATAATTAAAACTCTACCAAGAAAAGCTCAAGATATGAAGGATTCACTGCTGAATTTTACCAGAATATAGGTGCAAGAATCCTCAACAGGATACTAACAGAGTTCAGCAAATTGTTAAAAATTTATATACCTGGGGCTTCACCCCAGGGATACTAGAATGCCTCAATATACATAAATCAGTAAATGCAAAACACCACTGCATTTATGTAATACATAGAAAAAAATATAAAATGTACATAATCATTTTATTTGGCAAAGTCCAATATCCCTTCATGATAAACTCTAATGAGAATAGGTACAGAACTCTGATAAAAGCCACACGTGAGGTGTTAACATATACAGTGAAAGTTTAAATTTAAAAAATTGTACTAAACGATACATTGCTTTTAATCCCCCTTGAAGTACTTCTTCTTGCTTCAAAAACACTTACGTCATCATTGTTGCCACTTTCCAAGCAATGTTGGAAGCTTTCTTTTATATCTTTATAAGGTCTGATCAAAAATATGGTGAATTCTGTTTGGGTGTACCTCTTGAAGATAATATATAATTGAGTCTCTCTTTTTTTTAATGGATCCTGTGTCTTTTGATTGAAAAATAATCAAGAAGTACTACATATATGTACCAATTCTCCAGTGTGAATATAGCTATTAAGTATTGTAAACATACACTAATACTAATAAAAAATTTAACCCTTTTGCATTCATAGATGATATGCTTCTGAGTAAGATGACCTAAGATGACTGATGGCCAGTTTTTGGCCATATGTCATTCTCTATCTTAGTCCTATCTGGACTTCCTGAACCAGGTCATGTCTCAAGTTGCTGTTTATGTCTATGGAGGCTTGCATTCCTAGCTATTGTGTCTCCATCTTGAGGCCTGGCGCTCTTCAGATTTCTCTTTAGTCACAATATTGATGTTATTTTCATCATCTGCACTGACCCCCTCAAGGACCCAGTCACTGTCAGACTATTAATTTATCTAATTTAGCTGTCTATAGTAATTACAGTATCTTCAATTACAACTTCATTGCAAACTGCTAAGGACTAAAGATATTAGTAGGCAAGGCCTAACATAACACTGGTAATATGAATGAAGATCAGTAAATGAGTTCTTGTTACTGTATTGTATTGTATTCTTTGTATAATAGTTTAAGTTGAGCAAATCTGAAGATGGCCAAATATTTACTTCTACCTGTACATTTGTACAGTATAATTATATATATGTACATGTCAGATATTACAAACTCTCCAATTTTCTTTTGAGGGATAGGCCTGGGAGAAGGTAGACAATGAGAGTGGAATTGTTATCAAGAGTATATGAAAGCAAAAAGTTGAGAGAGATCTATATATTACACCGTAAGTCATCATTTATAAACTATATAACCTTAAGCATAGTTTAATTTCTCTCAACCTCAGTTTCTCCAACTCTAAGGCAGAAGCTACTGGTATTCACTATTTAGGCTTCAGTCCAGAAAGACTTAAGAACATCTATTTTAATCCTGATAAATCCTATTAGAAAACATTAATTAGATTCTAAAGCCAAAACTATGTGTCTGTTACTTTTCCCTTCTCTGGGTAAAGCAGCTGAACAATTTTTAACACTTTCAATATAGGACAAGAAACAACATGTGTCATGTACAAGTAGACATCCCAGGGTAGGCTGAATCCTACACTTGTAGAGTTCATATCTTGCTTTCACTGCTGAAAAGTACTCCTATTTCTATGGGAGAAGTGAATGAAAGGGCAGGATAAATGGGAATCTTTCCCTTGGATACTATTCTCTCTTGGAAAGAGTAGTTACTCAGGTGTAAAGAAAATTGAAAGACAAGAGTGCTTCCTCAATGTCAACTTGATCGCATACCACTAGGGATGAAAGAAAGTTTATCAGAAGACTGGTAATATGAAGGAAGATCAGCAAATAAATGAGTTCTTGATACTGTGTTTTAATGTTTCTATAATAGTTAAGTCTATAAATATGAACTGATGTTGGTCAAACATTTATATGGATGTAAACCAGATCTGCTATTTCCTTAATGTGATAAAGTTAATCAATCTCACAAAGTGTTTTAAATCTCTACATCCCATCTTCATCACCAGCTTTTCTTAACTTCTCTTATACTTAGCTTTTAAATTTATTATTAAATTTATCAATTTTGGACATGATATGGAAAGATATAATTCACTATTCCACTCTCCTTGTTTCCTACATCTTACAATTTCAGCTACTCAAAAAACACCGTTCTAAATATAGATTTAAGTTCAACTAATCTTTTACTTAATACAGTAGATGCAAAACAAACATTCATGCTTTAGAAGAGTCTTTAGAGATAACCTAATTTAATTCCATTGTACATTCTTCAATTTGTAACTACTTTCATTTCATAATGATGCTATATCTCTGACTATAGAGATACATGTTATTGAAAATATTTTTCCTGTAGATTTGTTATTTCACTTTGTCAAAATTACAAAGTGAATTTTTGGTTATGAATTTGAGATTATAATTAACATGAGGTCATCATCATCTTCACCTGCCACTTCAATTCTCACCTCTACAAATGTCATTCTTATGAATGATAATGTTTACTTATCTGCAGCTCTGCTGTAATTGTTACTGAAAACGTAGGATTTAATGAGAAAAAATGATTTATATTTTTAAGTATAAGTTTCATAACTTTAAAATCATTAAGCTTTTGCAAAAAATACTTGGATTAATTTTATTAACTGTATTTATTCATTGTTATATTCTGGAAATATTTTAAGAATATGTCCTTGGTGATTTATTAGGGATGAAAGAATTAAAATATGATATTTTTCCCCTCTGAAATTTCCACTGTTATAAGAGAAGTCACTTAATTAATAATATTAGAAAGGCAGTGATTAGCAGTAAAGAGAACCTGTGAACAAAGCAAGATGAGAACACAGGGGAGAAACTATTATCTACCTTGGGGAATGGCTAATATTTAAGGATGTCATTTCAATTACTGCTATTTCATTGTCTTCTTTGAGCTTTGTGAATACATTTAATCTTATGTTTCTGGTCTTATTCATTTAAAAAGTTTTATCTCTAGTTATTTTTAAATTATATACTGCTTCTAAGAGTGACTTAGTACAATATTAGAATGCATGCATCCCATTCTCTATAATATCAGACAAGATTCAGACTTAAATGTTTTTATGGTGATGTAAGATGTGAACAATACAAGTAAAAAAATAGGATTATAACTGTCTGGCATAATAGATAATTAACTGCATTTGACAGGTTATTCTTGATTGTCAATGTGGGTGGGTTAAGAGACACCAGGAAATCAGTAAAGCATACTTCTAGGTGTGTCTGGGTGTGTTTATAAGGTTTTTTTTTCCTCAAGACAATAAGAAGGTGACTCATCAAAATAAATGGCAAATGCTACTTTGATTGTGGATGGGACAATCCCGCAGGTGGGGAGGCAGATGGAAGAAAAGAAAAACAAGAAGTGAGCCAGTGCTTTTAAAGCTCAATTCTTCTTGTGAGTGTGTCTTTTACTGCTTCCATTTCCCATAGAAACCAAACTCCAGCTATCTCCTTTTGATATAGACTCACACCAGTAATAATTCAGGGACTTTCCAGCCCTTCAGCTTCAGACTGGGCTGAATCAGTGGTACCTCTTATTCTGCCATTGTAGGATCATCCCACCTCTGGCCCTATAAGTCAATCTATTACACACACACACACACACACACACACACACACACACACACACACACACCAGCAATAGTTATAGAGAAACAGAATTGCAAGAGTAAATTTCTTTAATTGGTTTTGTGGTTTATGTCATTGGCTGTCTACATTGATTGAACACAAAGTTGTTAAAAGCTTATCTTCTGATCCTATAGACAGAATTAATAGCCATCCATGGAATAAATTGTTTAAAGAATTATACAATGTAGATGGATTGGGAATTTATAATTCACCACTTGTGAGAGGCGAGGCATACTTTTAAACATTTTGGAAAACTAAGGTATATGATAATGATGGCTGCTTGCACCTAGCACTGCTGGACAAAGTGATAAAGGAAAAGAATGAACTCAGGGATTTAATTTCCCAGCTCCAGAAGTGC
>NW_004624810.1:9350989-9416139 GCF_000247695.1 Heterocephalus glaber | reverse complement strand
ACACACACACACACAAATATATAGCAGAGTAAGAACTATTGAGTATCTTCTTCAAAAATATAAATAAACATAAAAAATTGTGAAAGACACTTTTTTAAAGACTCTGTAAATTAACCAAAATATGACACCCTGAGAAGCATTTACTCAAGAGAAACATATTATTTTTACAAATACAGAATTTTGTAGTATTTTACTATGAGATTTTCTAATTTTTTCCTCTCCAACTTTACCCAAAATCTAATTACTGTGCCAGATGTGAAACATTAGGTTAGCAGCCCCTGGAAGAGGTGCACTGGGTGATTTCCCTAAAGGACCCCATGCCCAGAAATTTTTCATTATTTGACCAGTATAGTAGCTATCTCAAAATGTTCTAATCACAGAGCTTTTTTTTTTTGGTCCTACTCAGTGATAGTGCTCATTCATTGGAAAGAATTCTCTCTGGAGGATATGTGTTAAAAATAATCAGTGGTCCAATAAAAGAATTTAATGAAAAATAATAATAATAATAATCAGTGGTAACTATTCAACATCACATCGACCTGAGGGCACAACTCAAAAGGAGCAAGAGACTGGGGAAAATATTAAAGAAGAGACCTGGGGAATGAGATGTCCATGGAGTCATTTGAAAAATTTCAACATAATTCTCAGTATCTTTAAGGATAAACATCAATTACTATCAATTACACAGTTCTGTAGGGCATAAAGTGAACAAAACAGAAAAGAAAGAATATGTACAAAAATGAAAAATGCAGAGTGAGAAAAAGAGAGATAAAATAAACAGGGCCAATTTTGCTCAACTTTCCTGGTGACACATTGCTGAATATGTGGCACTGGTGGCTGAACCTAGTCATGGAAACACTAATCTCCTGCACTATTTCTTGCTACTTCCTCCTGCCAAGGTCATGTGCCACACTAAGAAATAAGGGATCATAAGGCCACATGACCATCACCTCTCTCTGACAAATTATTGTTAAATAGTAAACAAACATTGTTATTTTCCATTAGAAGATGAAAGGACAAACATAAAAGAATTCCAAAAATAAAAGGAATACTCTCAACACAAGAATTTATTCTTGTGGAAAAGATAATATCATGATATAAATAAGACATTAAATAGTCCTGTACCTTGTATACACAGAGATAAGTATGAAATTCTCTCTATGAAAGAATACTAGATTATTTAACAAAAACAAGAAAGCATAAATTAAGAGGAAATTCTGCAAGAAAACCAGAAATTTTGGAAAGAACTAAGTTAATCTTATAAGCAGAACTGTAACTATTGAAATAAATAAAGTCTTTATTAATAGGATAAACAGAAGTCCAGATATATTTGCAGAAAAAAGTCCACAAGCTAGAAAAATAAGAAATATTTTCAAGTGACAGTAAGAATAAAAAATAATGCTTGATGAAATGAAAAAGAAATAAAAGTTAGCTGCAAATGTTTTAACATTGGTGTTTAAGGAAATCTCACTATCACATGAGTTTTATTGGCAGGATTTCAGGCAAATTAATGTTTCTTACATCAAATTACTCACAATTAATGTTTCTTACATCAAAACAATCTAGGATGGAGAGAATAAGAAAAACATATGCATTAGATGAAATCCAGAGAAATCAGACATGATATTTTAAATTCTTCCATATTTGAACACAAAATATTTCTCTCAAGCAGTGATTCACAGGGACTTGTCTCTGCTCAAGGAAATCTCATCACATCTTCAGGGACTGTAGACTCTATGGGACCTGGTCACACAGGAGTATCTCACTAAGCAATTACTATGATAATTGAAACTCAGGATGATTAGAAGAAAAATAAATAGGGATGTAAATTTGTCAAAAAAGGAACAAAAACTGAATAATACAGAAAAATAATAGAACTAGTACAATTACTAAAAGTAACAAAACATGATGGTCCAAAGACAGTATACTTCATGAGAATAAAATTAAACTCATCCACCTAGCATAACTTTTGTAGCATTTATCACTTATAAGACGGATGTGAAGCACTTAGAAAATTTGAAATACACTGATACATTAAATATACTAACAAAAACATAAAAATGAAGCTAGTAACAGTCTTAATATTAAAAAGGAGTAGACTCAAGGAGGAAAATTGATGTTTAGAAAACCTAAAAAAAAATTCCCCTACAGTTAAAAAAAAAGAAAAAAAGATATGTTTGTGTCTACTGTCAGCTTTGAAATATATAAATCAAAAGCTGACAAAAAGTCAGAAGAACTTTGCAATAAAAAATAGAGAATAACACACTTCTTTAAAAAACATATTTTCTAGATTATAGAAAATGTGAAAAAAACAATCTGTTTACAAAGAATAGAAAATTATAATCTAAAAGTAAAATCAAATAAAGCCAGCTCAACTGGATAAAAATTATATCAAAATTTCACTATTAAAAATAGAAATAAAATAATAAATGAAATGTTAGCATATTAAATTTGGTAGGTATTATTTAAAGTAGAGTTTATCTCCAAAATACAGTTTAATTTATACCAAAGATTAAAGATAAAAATCATAGACTTTCAAAGTTGTATGTGATATGTGCTAAAATACAGCACCTATTTAATATAATGCTCTAGAAACAGAAAGAAATTCCCTCACTTTAATTAGAAACTTTCATATAATTCTAGGGCATGGTGGTGCACACATGTAACCCCAGCACTGAGGAGGCTGAGTCAGGAAGATTGCTTTGAAATAGAGGCCAGCCTGGGCTACATAGTGAGTTCAAAATCAGCCTTAACGATATAGAGAGACCCTGTCTCAGACAAACAAACAACAAACAAACCAATGGAATTCCATCAACTCTAGTCACATATCAGGGAAGAAAAATTGATAGTCTCTGTTTTTAAAGAACCCACATTCTGTTCATTAGAAAATGAAAACGAATCAAAATAAAATTTGAATAATAATTTCAAGAAAGGATTTTGAAATGTGCAAAAACGTTGGTTTACAGATATAAGCAGAAGTTTTAAAATTAAAAAAAAACACACAAAAGTTAGGCTAAGATTATTAAATGAGAATTCACAGAATGGAAAATCAAAAATTTGATAAATGCTCAAATATTGCTAATCAGGAACATGCAAATTCAAACACTAATAAGAAAAAATTTTGTTTTTTTTCTTGTTAGACTGTCACATTAGCAGGAGTATGGTGAAATATTGAAGTCTACAAAGTGATATAGTAAGAAATCAGTACATCTTTTGGAGAGCAATTTGACATTTTTGGCAGAAAAATGTATTTAAAAATTCCACTTGTAAAAATATCTAGAGGACCAGGATATTCATAAGAATATGTATCTGGATAGGCATAAGAAAATATTGTCAAGAATGTGCTTGTCTAATGTTTTTAATAATGATACATTATAAAGCCTAAATATGCATCAAAAGACAATGGCTAAGTTAAATGTGACAAAGTCATAAAATGAAATACTGTGCACTCATCAGAAAAAAATGAAATTTAGATCTATATAGATATTTTTGAATGTTACAAGTGTTATGGTATTTCATTATTTTATTGTTATATATAAAGTAAAACATGGCATTTTATGTCATATATATGTCTTACATATATAACATACATATATCAGGATTTTTCATCTAAAGAACTAATGAAATAAAGAAATAGGAAATGCTCACAAAGGCTAATTCAGCTGTATTAGACTGATAGAAAATATTTGTGAGGAACATATCTGATAAAAGATTGTCATCCAAAATATATAAAGAATACTTAAAACTCACCAATAACAAAATGAACAATTTGATTAAAAAGTGGGCAAGAACCTAAACAGACACCTTAGCAAAATAGATAAGCACATGGAAAATAAGCATATGAGATGATGCTAAACATCATGTCAATAAAAACTGTGAACTAAAACACATGAGACCCCAATGGCCAAAACCTAAAACACGGACAACACCAAATTTTGGCATGGATTGGAACAACAAAGACTCTCACTCATTGCTGGTGGCACTGAAAAACACTATGATAGAGCCACTGTGGAAGACAGTCTGGCAGTTTAACACATTTCCATATGATTTGTGAATCACATTCCTTAGTATTTACCCAAAGGAGTTGAAAACTTGTATTCAACAAACTGCCCATAGATTTTTATAGCAGTTTTATTTCAAATTGCCCAAACTCGGTAGCAACCCAAACGTCCTTTCCATACATTAATGGATAATTATTTGGGTTGCATACAAATAATGGAATAGTATTAGGTGCTAAATAAATGAGAGAGATGGAGAGGGGGAGAGGAAGTTTGATTTAAAGTATAAAAAGACATGGAAGGAATTTAAATGTATATGACTAAATGAAAGAAGCCAGTCTGGAAAGGATACCTAATCCATGATTCTAACTCTGATAATTTGAAAAAGGCAAAAATATGGAGATAGTAAAAAGATGAGGGGTTGCCAGAGTTAGGCGAAAGATGAATAGATGAAGCATAGACAAAGTTTAGAAGAATGAAGCTATTCTACAATGTACTACAGTCATGGACACCCCCCATTATACGTTTATCACAACTCACAGAGTGTACAACTTCAACACCCAAGCCTGATGTAAACTGTAGACATGAAATAGTGTGGCATTGTGGGTTCAACTATGATAGCAAACAAACTTACTACTCTGTGGGGTACATTTGATAGTAAGTGGAGAAAGCTGTGCCATGTGAGCTTGGGAGAGACAATGTGGGAACTCTACTTTCTACTGAATTTTCCTGAAAATCTAAAATTGCTCCAAAAATTAAGGTCTACTAAGAAAGAGAGAGAGCACTTCCCTATATTACTTTTATAATTAAAATTTTTTTGTTAAATGGGTCATTTTCACTATATTCTGAATTTTCAAAATCATTTTAATAATTAGCAGGATATTAATAATAATAATACAAAAACAACAAAGGACCAAAGAAAATCCTGAAAAGAAGGGACAAAAGATGAAAATACAATATTAATAAATCAATGCAAGAAGCTTATTAAAGAGAATGAAAATAAGATTTATTTACTATCACAAGCACAGTCACTTTTTAATATCTTTTGAATGCCAATAAACACAACAGATAATTTTTCAGGAAGGCTTATTCTATGCAAGGCATTATTGCTGAAAGTTTGATATGTAATATCTCTTTTAATCATTGTAAAATATCCCATAAGGTAGTATTAATATTTTATTTTTGTCTCATAGCTGAAGGAAGTGATGAGGCATGTAAATACATTTTCAGAATCATATACTTACATCTTGATAAAATCCATAAGCTTGGTAATGATGTAATGTGCTGCCAGAATTCATTTGTTAATGTATTAACTAGGTTTGAGAGCTTGTTAGGAGGTTCTAGCAGGGAAGCAAAGCTACACCTATGGTACTCCTCTTTCCTGGGCAGTCGTCCTCTTCGACTGAGTGTAGATTCTGGAGGGACACACATGGAGCTGTGAGGGAGGAAGGGGACACCCACCTAGCCACCCGGACCAGCCGAATCAACCCTGGCAATCAACCGGGTACCAGATGTCACAGCCAGATCACCCTCATATCTTTTTATTTAATCTCCAATGTTCCTACTTATTTTCTGCTAATTTAGACTTTTTTGGATTTAAACTATCAGGACTCTAATAATTGGCTTCCGGCTAACTTGAATATTTATAATTGAATTATGGATGTTGGTGTTATATTGTCAGGTACACCGATATTCATAATTTTTGTCCATAATAGGAAGGTGTGTATTACTTTTGTCATCATAAATTATTTTTATTCTTTTTAACAGGTTTGTGGCTTTATGCAACCTTGTTTCTGATTAAGAGTGCAATTCCTGCTTACTATATGTTTTTATTTGCTTATTGTACTTTTGGCCATTTTTTTATTTTTCAAATTTTCTGAGTTTTGTTTTTGGTGTAAAGCACAGAACTCTTTTATTTTGTAACCTTGTTTAAAGTTCTTTATTTTCTATAAGAAGTGAAATAAACCAATTTAATTTTATTTCATTTGTTTATTAGTGTTTGTTTGTGTTACATAATGAATATATTCATTGTGGTGCATTGGTTCATATACATATCCCCTTCCCTTTTACATGTATGATGGATATGTTTACTGTTGGTTTTTCTTCATTGCTTTATCTTTTCAATTGTCATAATTTTGTAAAATACCCTTGCTCTGTGGTACTTAAGTGTATATTTTAAATATCTACAGGTGTTTTTATTCTGTTGTTACATTTTAAGTTATTTATTCAGAAATTATTTTATAGAAATTATAGACTATTAATGTTTCATAATCAAGTATGGAAAGAAAATACCAAAAATTCTCCAAGGCAATTTTTTTTTTTTGCTAAGGAAAGAATGAAGGATGTCCTGATGTGATGTGGAAAATATTGAGATTTAATTAATATTCAATTGGTAAACACTCCTGCCTAAACAGTAACTGGCGTTTGTAAAATTTACTATTCACCTTGTAACTAGCAGTACAAAATGGAACTTTAAAAGTTAGATTTTTTTTTGTTTTAGAGATAACTTCTCCAAACTTCCTCCTGTTGAGGAAGTTTGCTTAACCAACAACCCCCTGCAGTCTTCAGCCCCTCAAAAGTGACAGAATATTCGGGAGCTGGCCCTAGGACTGGAGCCCAGTTTCCCTCCCACAAGAAGGAGAGTGTAAAGAAGATGGCTGGAAGTAACAAAGCAAATGTGGAGATTTGCAGGCTCTCTCTGTGCTCCTCCACCCCTGTTTCTTACTGTAAAAGATCCTTGCCTGTCTGTATACAGCAAGATGATGATTCCAGGCAAACGGGCCCCTCTATCTCTTCAGAGCTAACTTTGAATAAAACCTTTTTCTATTTTACCAAAATAAATGGCCTCCTTTGATTTGGTCAGCAGTGTTCAAAGGAAACTCGGTGTGTGAAGCTAAGTGGCCAATGGAAACCTGTAATAAAGACTTAAAGCTCTGAGTAAATTGTAATTATTTGCCAAACATTTGATTTCGATGGTCATTGTTTCTGTCCAGAGTGAAATTTAAAGTCATTTTTTTCTTTTCAAGAATGGTTCATTTTTTAATAATATTTTTCCTTTATTTTCTTCTTTAAGGTCTTTGTGTCTGCTGCTTATTGTCTCTATCTTTTATATTCACTTTAATCTTTTTTTTTCTGTTTAAAAAAATTCCCCTTCCATTTTGCTAGTCTCTCTGACTTCTGCCCTTTCTTTACTGTTCATCTCAGTGTCTGTTTTACATTGTTATTCTTCCATTTTCTTAATTTGTGATGGTTTTCCTCCCACTTCTTTCCTTAGTTGTGACAGCTGTTTCACCAGCACCTGTTGTCTCCTCATCCCTCCCCAAGATGTTCAATTTGTGGCTTGTGGTTTTTATTCATAGAGGAAACTCCTTTCTGTGCCCTTATGGAAACTTATGGCAGAATATTAAGGCAGTTTTTTCAACTTCTCCAAGGCAACATTGTTATGGTGTGAATTTTTTAACAATTAGTTCTTTTTTGCTGCTCCTTTGCAACTCTTTTCTTACATTATTTTTATATTGATACTGTGTCAATTCTTTATTCAGTTACTCAAAATGAATCGAGTCAAATTTTTCTCATGTAGACTCCTGAGAAAAGGACAGGGAAAAACAGTCATCTGGAGTTAAAAGATCTTTCTCATTTGTAACATTTGTAAGTATCACTCCTCTGTTTAATCTTTGTGTATCCCTCCATCACTTTCCACAGAACACATTTAAGTGGGCTTCTGTCATCAGCTCTTTCCACAGTGATTACTACACTTTCCACAGTGATTGCTACAAACAAGAAATACGAGTTCCACAAGTCTAGATGAGTAAGTCACTTTCAGGAAACATATTTTTCTTAGGTTTTGCAAGATTAGTCTCATCTGAGTCCTCTCTTCCCCTGCCGTGCTTTTCCCTTTCTTCATTCTTTTGCAGATAGAGCCCATTTTCAGTTCCCGAATCTACTACTGTAATCAAGAAAAATAAGTTTGGTGCCTTTAAGTAAAACCATCACTTTTTTGAAGATTATTTTTATGGATGTAATCTTAGCAGTAAACGTCATTGAGCCCTTCTTACTTTCTCTTCTGAGATTTAGATTTGATAATCATAAATTTGGCATCTAGCACACACATTTTGGAAACTGAAGATTACCTATCCACTGATTTTCCTCGAAACAAAAATTTCAGGGCTTTTTATTTTTCTTGTAATTTTAGTATATTATTTAGTAGGAAAAGGGGAAAGCTGCTACTTCTTCCCATCATTTTACTAGATTTAATCTATGCATTAAGCAGTGCTAATTACATGTATAATATAGTAGTCAATAGGTTTTCAAAATCTATAACTTTAATGAGATTAATTATTGTATATTTCTCACCACATATAAAGGCACATGTAAACGTTTATTTTCAAAGGTTAAGGCTAACCAAAATTTTTGCCACTTAGAAAATAACCATTGTTCTCTTAAACTGCAAGAAATTTGACTTTCTTTTCAAATCTCTCTTTCTCTTTTTAGATTCAAAATTTCATAAGGACTGGCTATTTCAGACCCTAATAAACCGTTTTCCTCTACCCTTTATCTTTTTGCTGTCTATAATTTAATTTTTAAGTATTTCTTCTTTAGGCTTGAAATTTATTATGTCATTAGCATAACATCTTTTTTGTGACAAATGACTATTATTACACTATAAGCCTTACAAGGGCATAGTTAGTAATTTTCTTTATTGTGGTATTTCTACAGCCTAACATAATACCTGATCACAGGAGTGCTCATTAAATATGTATTCTATAAATACAGGAATGATGCTTCATTAACTACTATCTAGCACACATGCAGTATTTATTCAAAGATAGAATTTGAATATTTCTAATTCCAGACATATTGCAGTGAGAATTTATTTTCAACTAAGTAAATTGAAACTGGCAGCATTTAATCAATTGGACACACTGTAACACTAATACAGATGTAGAAAGGGAAGGGAGCATAAAAGGGAGAGAATGCTCTAATCCTATAAATCCAAATGGCAATCCATGTCCTCCACCAGGAGATGGGATGTGTCTTAGCAACTTTCCTCATCAGTGGGACACAATATCAGACACCCACAGTTTAAAGAAGGAAATGTTTATTTTGGTTCACAGTTTTAGTCCATAGTCTGACTGAGGCAGGAGATTAGGGCATGGTAAACTGGCTGGGGAAGTGAGTGTAATCTCTTAAGTACAAAACTCCAGGACATGTGCACAGAACAGTTCCCGAAGTCCTGCGCGTGGAACCAGAGAGCTACCTCCAATTCTTCTAACAAGACCTCCACCTTTTGATAGAACATCTTCAATCTGACATCAGCCTGAGAAGTGGGACATACAAAAAGATGGCCACCATTGAGTTCAGATCACTGTGTTCTCTATTTTTATAGTAGTCCACTCTTACCCTCTAGGGTGTACTTTTTTAACACTTAATTGGCCTGCACTCTCTCTGTAGAGCAAATTTCTTTTCCTACTTTTAATAAACATAAAACCTCACGTTCTTTTGCACTTGTCTCAACAAATTCTTTTTTCAGGAGAGAAAGAACCTAGAAAACACCTCTAGAAGGAGACCCAGAAACCCAGAAGCTACTAATATGCTCAGTCAAGGCAGGAAGGCATGACCGAAAGGCCTAGCCTGAGGAAACCTGCTCACTTCATGGTGACCAGGAAGTAGAAACCCAAGAAGGGACCCAGAGAAGCAGATAGGCCCTTCTAGGTCCCCCTGTAACCTGCCTCTTTTGACCAAGCCCCACTGAATAATAGCACATTTAGCTCTAGTGCTCCCAAGATTCAATCCCCCTTCCAACATCCCCCTACAAGCACAAGAAGTTTTGGATGCACATCTAGATATAAATCATTACAGGATGCCATTTTATCTTTTATTATTTTGTTGTGTCTCTGATGGGCTCAGTAGTTGTGGTAAACTGGAGTGAGAAGATAGTTTTGCTATGTTTTAAATGTCATACTTGTTATCTTTTTTTTTTGGTTATGAGGGATGAAACTCGGTACCTTGTGCTTGCAAGGCAGGCGGCGGCACCACTGAGCTAAATCCCTGGTCCTTAAATGTCATACTTTCTCTTTGCTTGGCTTTAAGGTATTTCAATTTGTATTCTTTTACTGACCATCTTCCAACCATAAAAGGAGACCATATAGATATTACTACTAAAATATTATAATAAAATGTGGGAAGAAAATACTAAAATTTCTCAAAGGCAAATTATAAAGAAAAGGATGAGGGATATCCTAATCAGATGTGAAAAAGTTTGAGATTTAATTAATTCTTGATAACGATCCTGTAACCAGGCTGGGACTGAGGTTCCCCAGGGCTGAAATAAAGACCTTAAACCACCATTTTTGTACAATAAGTTTGTGGGTTTGTAACTCTTGTCCTGGAAAAAGAATTTTCAGGACTGATCTGTAACAGGCAAAAGAAGGATTTATTGGATAGAGATATAGGATGCACTCCATAGTGTAGTGCAGGTGCTTAGAGAAATGAGACACATTATAGTTGGGGACTGAGAATCTTTATGAGTTTGAGTGAAAGAAATTTGTGAAATTTGATAATCTATGGTCTTATTCTTTCTAGTGGGTAGCAGAGGATGGCTCACTCATCCTAAAATAATTGTCCACTATATGAGAAATCTTAACTTATAGGTGAAAAAAGGTGATCTATTCACAGGTGAAGGAAGACCATTTGCAGGTAAAAGGAAATGGGCAAAGGTGAAAGGGAATTGCCCAGGTTTACTATGCTTTGGGAGAAGAGAAGAGAAAAAATAGTAATGAACTGGGCTTGTGTCCTGCAGCTACAGTTCTTAAAAGTACAATTTTTAAAATCTTGATTTCCTTGTTTCCTTTCTATCTAGTTTGTATTTCTTCTATCCTACTTCAATCCCTACCTAAGCACTAACAAGCATTTGTAATATTTACTGTTCAATTATAATACAAGGTTAAAGCTCTAAATGAATTGTAGTTATTTGCCAATCACTTATCTCTATGCCCTTTGAAAGAACAGCAGTTGCTGAGTTTACATGGTGCATCTCTGGGCATCTGGATACCACAGCATATGCCTTTCTGAGCTATAGTGCACTAGAAGAGTTGAATATCTGTTGGTCCCTTAACAAGGAGGCACTTCTGTTATTTGGATTGTTAGGGAGATGAGAAATCAAATATTTCCATTTGAAAATATAATCAAAAGGAAAGATTCTAGCAAATTTGAAATACTCTGATGATCATAAAGCACTTTACAACTAACATTTAACTTTATTTTTTAACATGGAGGTATACAAGATGATGTATAAGGTTCTCATTAATATTTGTGTGTGCCTTTTTGCATTAAAATGTTTTTCCATACTACATTTAAAATTTAGAGTGAACTTATTTTAGCGAGTGCATTTGTTACACAATATATTTATATAAAATAAAATGCTAAATTATTTCTTCTACAGTCTAAGATCCTTTAGGCTTTTATAAACCTGACTCTTCAGTAAATGAAACATTATTTCTTCTTTTTAAGCAACACACACACACACACACACACAAGAATCAAAACAAAATCAGAATCTCTTTCCTACTAGGGCTCTGACATGGAGTAAATCAATCACTTTAGGTATTTTTTGAGGAGAGTTTTAGTAGACTTCTTTTTCCAGCTCTGTCTTTTAGACACATATTCTACTGCTATCTTTTATCTCTGGACTACCACGTGAAGACTATGAAGAAAATTATGGTTCATGGAAACCGGTCAATTCTCCCATTGTTTTTATGTTTACTGAATGCGTGAATTCATTCTAGATCTTATTGTACAGGGCAGTAAATATAGTTCGTATTTGCATTGGAATCTTTGTAGCTTGCAAATATACTTGATTGATCTACAATCCAGTAAAGCAAACCAAAATCTACAATAGGAAAGCTGGGCCAACCCTAGGAAAATGTGGGCAAGGGTGTGTGTTGAGGGGGGTGTGAAAAACACTGTAACGAAGAGACTGAGAAATATTTCTATTAAATGTGTATTATGATGTGTGCCCTACTTTTTTAAATGTTGAGTACTGGGAAGCAGAGAACTAAGACGGAAGGTAGTGGACTGTAGCTCTGTCCTTCACACTTAACAACCATCCTAGACCAGAGAATGTAGTCTGAGGTTATACGGTCCACCTCCCCTATTTTTATTTCCTTAAGAGTTCAACCCTCTGGCAAACAAACATCACCACCTCTGCCCAGGCAGCAGCTCCAAGGGGCAGGCGAAGCTTGCCTGCGTTGAGCACCCTGCTGGCGCCTTCTGGTCGGACAACCGGCGCCAAAGAGCGCTCAGGGAAACACACAGCTAATGGGGAACTACACAGATGTCATGGATGCACACGCATGATCACAATCTGACCGGAAAGGAGGGAAACGCGGGATGACAGCCTGCCGATGTGGGTCTCGAAGCGGCTGCAGCGGAGCGGGCGGCGGTGTGGGCGCGCACAGGTGCAGCCGGCCGGTGGCGTGGAGAGCTGTCCGCAGCTTCCGGAGCTCAGACTCACGCGCTGAAGCCGCAGCTGCGGCCGAGGCTGGGTAACCCCCAGCCTGAGCCACGGAGGAAGAACCCAAGGAAAGGGCGCGAAGGGGGAAGCTGGGTAGGAGGAGCACAGGGAAGAGACCTATCTCCTCATCCTCGCTTTCTCTTCTCCGAGCTCTGCGGGTGGGAACCTTTCCTGGGCTCATAGGCGCCTCCCTCCTCCCCTCCTAACTCCGGATGATCATCTCCCGCTCTCCCCTCCCTCATCCCCTCCCTCCTTTCTCTGCCCTCCCTCCCTACCGCGTGCCTTCTCCCCTCCCCCCTCGCCGCCCTCCTCTCCAGCGGCTGTAGCAGTAGCCGCTTCGGTGGAGACGGAGATGGGCAGAGAGCGCGCTCGGCGCAGCAGCTCCGGATCCGCCGCTCTCCCCGCCCTCTGCTCCCTGTGCCCCCGCCGCCGCCGCTGTCGCTGCCTTGGTGTCCCCCCACTCCAGTCCCGCTCCTAGGACAGCGCCGCCGCCGACGCCGCTGCCGCCGCCTGGCCCTGCCTGCCGCCTGCGCCGCGCAGCCCTCGCGCGCGCCCCGGTGGCTCTTTCCCCCCAGGACCGGTGAGTAGCCCGTAGCGCGCAGGGTGTAGGGCGCCGAGGCTGGGCGCAGAGAGAACATGTGTAGGTTTGCGAGGCAACCCGAACCACCTGCTGTGATTCCCCAGTCCGGGCGGAGGGTCTCCAGAGGGTGCTCCTCTGTGGTCCCTGAAGGGATGTTGGTTTCAAGTCCACCTGCCGGCAACCTGAACCCTTTCCCTCCTAGGGAGAGCTGCTTGCGGCTCTTGGCTGCGTCTTACCTTCCAGCTCCAGAGACACCACACTAGCATCAGTGCCTGGCCGGATCCTCGCGTCGCTTCAAACAGGGTCATCTTTCCCCTCAATCGCCCCTTGTCTCAGCTTTCTGACTTCTCCCTTTTGCCACCATACATGCACCCCCGTGTGCAGCCCCTCACCCGTTCTCGCGGGGATAAAGCCTCTCCACAAAGTCCGCCTGGACCTGCCTCCGCTCCTTTGCCACAGCCTGGCTCCACAGCCCCACTATCCCGCCGGATTGGTTCCCAGAGTGAGTAGTCCTCTCAGTGATTTCTGACCTCATTCCCTCCACACGATGCTGCCTCTCAGCTCCTCTGACAGCCACCTCGGGAAACTGACACCTACACGTGGTGGTCGTGCCTTCTACACAGTAGTGTTTTCCCAGCACCTGGGCTGTTTGGGAGTGATCAACAATGGAACAAAAAAGAAAAAATAACGAAGCTTTTAGGACTAAACTTTTTGTTACTGTTGTCTTGAAGCACACAACTAGTTACCCTGCTTAGGTTCCTTCTACAGGCCTTTAGCTGATTACAGGGTACGCCCCTATTTTTACCTGTTCCATCTGGTATGGGTCTTCTTTTCAAGTTAAAAACAGAGCATCTGACTGGGAGGTGAATCTCTTTCTGCAACTCCACTATGAAAAGCTCAGCAACTCTTGAGGATAAGAAGCTTTTTCTTGAAGGAGAAGAGGGTAGCACCAAACTTACCCTTTAAAATCTTTTTTGAAAATTCAATAAGCCAAAGGTCTTATTTTTTTCTTTAGGTTTAGTGGCTAAGAGAGGGATATAAAAGGATTAGAAAACGTTGTACCAAGAAGCTCCTGCACTATCTGGGTGCGTTGGGTGTTGTGTAGCATCTTATTATCCAGACAGTATTTCTGTAGAAGTTTTCTTCTATAGCCCTTTCTTCTGAAATCAGCCTTAGAGTCTTACTATTTCTACTTGTATTTAATGAATGAGTACAACAAACTGGGTGAGGAAATGGGTAAGAGGTGAGATAATTTAAATGTTAAAATGTGTGCTCCCAATTCTTCATGTATTTAAATTTGAAAAACTACTACCCTTACAAAACTTATGATTTATATTTTTAAAAGAAGTTAAGAGAAAATATTAATTTAACATGACATTTTACTCTGTTGAATTCTTGGTCTTATGACTTATGTTCCATGAATACAGATGAGAGTATTCAGAAATAAATGTTAGAAACTTCAAAAGATGTCCCCCATTTCAGTATGGAGTGTATGAATATAAATTTCTTGACATTATTATAAATAATTTCAGGGGACTAAGAATTAAATTGTCATTCTTGCTCTTTCAGTTGGTATGAAAGATGTGTTTCTTCACCTTAGAGAAGCAAGTCTCTGCCCACACAAGAATAAAAGAGAAAGTTGAGCAACCGTTTTGGGAATTTGTTTAATGAGGATGACTTTAAAAATTTCACTCTAATGTCAGGAATTTTTAATTTGTTTTATTTTAGCCCAAAGTATACCTGAGTTTTATTTATCTTTTTTAATGTAGACATAGGTAAAAATGCAGTGATTGGTGGTTTTAAGTAAATGTGGACAGCTGCATCAAAAGTCAGGAGGTGCTAAGAATAATGATTTTATT
The DNA here is from genome assembly GCF_000247695.1 of Heterocephalus glaber. The sequence continues at coordinate 9,401,190 of NW_004624810.1, read as the reverse complement.
GTTGGTTCTCTAAATTTGGAAATTTTGGTTACCTTTAGTGTTTGACTAGAAGAACATTTAAATCTATATATTTAATTATGGCAAATGCTCATGTATGGCCATGCCATGTGAATAGAAGGTGAGCTAGGAGGTGAATTGGATGATCATTTAAGTTTTTCTTTACATACATTTACCCAAAGTGTAATTTACACTTTGGGTAAATGTATATGTCCAACAATAATAAATATGTATTGAAAAAAGGTACATACCAATTGAAAACAAAAGAAAGCAAAACTCACTAATCTGTTATTGCTCATAATGGTGATAATGATCAGTTCAAAGTAGTCTGTTATAATTCTATCTAATGTCAAATACTGCAATGATTTCATAATTATCTATGAAAATACAAATTAATGTCCCATAAATTATGGCAGGAATTTCTGGTTAGCATTCTCAGTAAACTAAAACTCATGATCTTTCAGGATTTGATGTCATTGTCATCAACAGGGCTATGCAAAGCAGTTAAATATAATATGTCATGAGACAGACATGTCTTGGAATGGCATATCTTTGAATACCATTAAAATGTATCTCCCAAAGCTCATAGTTACATGCAACCTAGAGGGTAGATGCCAAATCAAATGTTTGCCTTGGTAAAGAGAAATTTTAAATTGTGGAAATAATATAAATAATTTCCTCAACATGTTACCATTAGTTGAATCTTCCATGTAAAACAGTATTTCCTGCTCTATGTGGTGAAGAAAGAGAAAAACCGTGGAAGAGAAAATAGCCAGAAGGGAGAAATAGAGGGGGAAGAATAAAACCTATGAATACTTACTTAAATTTTTTAATCAAATAAAAGTAATTACATACAATTTCTATTATTTAGGTATTTGGGATAACAGCTGTTTTCCAATCTGAATTTCAGGAAATGCCTGGATAATTACAACAGTCATATTGTAACTCTAATCTTATAAATTGGTTCATTGATATTTATTCAGTAAACTCTGAAGATCATAGGCAAAGTATTTTATAAAATCTAATTGTCTAATTGAACTGAATAAAATTCTAGACAAATTTTAAAACAAAACTTTGAAAGAGAGCACATATACTCCTATTTAAAATGACAATATTGGACTATTGGCAAGATTGGATGTATTATTCAATTTTATGGCTATTTTTATTTACAAATTCACAAGAATCTACATATTACAGTATAAAATATAAATTTTATGAATTCAGAACAATCCTCAAATTTGCACGCATATATCAAATCATCACATGAATTTTCATATGGTTTTTCTTTCTATCTTCAGTCTATAAGGAATAGTTAGTAAAAAGCATTGTCATAGAGCAAACATGCAAATGAATATTTCTGATTTAACATTATGATTTGACCAAAGTTTCACAACAATGCCATCAAAGTCATATTCTCATGAATCTGTTCTAATGTATAATTAAAATTCTTACAAAAAGAAACATTTAAATTCTGTAATTTTATATATGACTACATGAAATATATTCTATTTAGCTGAAAATGGACTACCTGGCATTCTTAACAGAAGAAATGTAGAATTTAGAGAATATTAGAGATTCTAAAGAAGATTCCATTTCCTTCATTGTATTAGTAACTTGCCCAAGGTTGCTTAGTGGGTAATAGAAATAAAATTAGACTCCAAGTCTGACTCCATTCTGCATCTATCATTCTATAAATTAAAAACAAGCCTTCCCTCCATTTTATTTTGTCCAAGTAATAAGGGAGACATCAGTTTCAGTATTAAGGAAAATGTAAAATGAATAAAATAAAACTGCACTTCTTCATGTACCATCTCAATGTTTGATCTTATAACCCTGACAGTTGAAAGTGACCACTCTTGCTTCTCACTCTTTCTATTTGTAGATTAAAGTGTGGGAAATATTTTTAAAATTACACTGATCCACCTAAAATATTTTAGTCTTATTTTATAAATTTCACTATGAATTGTTTATTCATTTACTGCAATTTTCTTTCCCAGTAATGATATGCTGTGGACATTTCTAGTTTAGTTTTATAAACAGTTGACTGAAAAACATACCAGAAACAAATGTTGCTTTCTATAAGCCAATAGTGATAATGAACTCACAGTTCCTTCTATATGCTTACTAAATCTTTATGTCACCAGCAAAAAAGTTTGTGCATCCACGTGTTTTGTTTTTTTTTTTAATTTTTGTCTCCACGCACTTGTGGGGGCTTGAGTAGCCAGGGATGATAAATTTATTTTACAGTTCCAAGTCTACAGTTGAAAGTACTGGAACTTTTAGTTTCCTCTTCACCATGGCCAGAGGGATCAATGCAAGTGAATAACTAAATCAATGAGAACCTGTCATCACTACAGGGTAAAGAAAAAATAAAATTTCAGCTGTATTCTTGGTGATAGTGGCTCATCAATGTCACCTCATCTAGGAAAAATAATTTGGTAATTATGTTGATGATGCAGTTACATTATTTGGATGAAAACTGTATTATGTAAGCGTGGCTGGGTTGATGGAAGTTAAGGAAATTGCTGATCTTAAATTGTTTGGTGGCTGGCTAAGAGATGAGGAAGAAACCTTGTTTTAAGTTTTCTTGTTGAAGGAATTGGCCTTCTTTCAACTCATTAAGATGCAGATTTATCTGAAAGGAGAACTAAGGCTTCCGCGACCTAATTTCTCTAGTGTTAATTCAGCCTCCATGTTGATATCTCACCACATGGTAAGAAATTAAGTCATGACTGTAGAAACTTGAATAAATATTACACAGGCTCTTACCTCAAACATCTTACAGTTTAACTGGAGGCAAATGACAAATTAAAAGGAGCATTGAGACACCAGACTCATTTAAACCATTACAGCCACAATGCTACTGAATAAGGATGCCCAGAGAAAAACAAAAAAAGACCACAATTTACTCAAAATAGGCCTTGTGTAAAACAGATAGAATTATGTCATTGTTATGGCTTTTCAGTAAAATAATCTATTTTCTAAAAAAATTGTATGTTTCTGCTTGTTCCTGTATTGATTCTATCTCCAACAAAAATATTTTGACAAGGTAAAAAGCTATTCTTATACATAATAGTATGAACTAATATATATAATCTCATAGTAATGAATAAGGTAATTTTATAAAGGAAATGTAACTCACTATATGGACTTAATATAGCCAAATGTCAACTTTTTCTTCAGAAAATAACTAAAACTAAACCTTCAAGGAATATTCACAGGGAAGTATACAGAAATGGGGTACATGTATGTCTTAGTTACTTCCTCATGGCTGATTCAAAATACCTGACATCCCAAATTAAAGGAGGAAAGGTTTATTTCACCTTACAATTTGTAGACGTTTCAGTCCATAGTTGGCAGTCTGCAAGGTCGGGTGACATGGCAGAAAGGGATCACAAAAGAGAAACAGCTCATGGCATGAAAAGCATAAGGCAGTGAGCAGCAAGAAGCAGCAGCAGCAACAAGCCTCCCTCTCCCTTTTATTCTATCCAGGCTACAAGCCTTTTGGGTGGTGCCACCCATACCAAGAATGGGCCTACCCATTATCCCCACTCAGATCTATACTAAACCCATATGCTTGTCACATGTCCTTAATCCCAGTATCACACACCTTAATCTAGCCACCTTCAGAAAGCCCCACCTATGACCACTCGAGGCTTTGGGGGTACATCTAGATACAAGCCATAACAATGCAGTATGTATATTATACCTTCTATAGTTAGAGGTTTACAAAATAAGAAAATAAATTTAAACTTTAAAAGGTTATTTGAAAATCTCTGTATCTTAATTCTCTAGTGAATATTTATTGAACATTACAAAGGAATGGTAGAAAAGAAAGATTACCTATAGTGGGGATGATAATATAAATACTTATGAAATAATTTGGGGAGAAGTGTAAAGCCACAATTAAATAAATATCGCACATCATTTAATGTAAAACATGGGCTGACCAAGTGCTTTCATAGTTATTAAAAATAATAACCTAAAAGAACTTCTGAAGGTACCTGAATAATATTACAGAAAATGCTTATCTTATACCCAAACTAGTTCATTTATTTCCATTGCTTGTTTACCAAGAGGAAAAAAAAGATATTTGGTTTTTACATGAATGGCAAAATATACATAATTACTAAATTGTTAATTGTTCTATGAATGCTTTACAACTTTATATTTCCACTGTATTCTTTGTGTCAGAAAGAATGACTGACTGTATGAAATGCTATTATTAGCTAACATCAGGAATACCTCTGACATGTGACGAGCCAGGGGACAGGGCTATAGTGACAATGATACTTCATTGCTCTGACTTGTAGTGAGATGACTGACCTATCTCAGTAGCCAATTCCTGCTGGCTTGCAAGAATCATTAAATGTCTGAGATTAAAATAACTCACCAAGTTAAGCATGAATAATTGATTCTCATCCTTGTTTTGAAGAGGTTACATGAAGGCTGTCAATCCAACTTGTCCAACTTGTCCACAACTACAGCCTGGTGGCATTTGTCTACCTCCACTGAATGACCAAGCAGTAATTACAGATATGGGAGTGTGAAAGTTGTCCAAAGGTGTTGACAGGTATTTTGTGTGGGAAATGCCAAAGCTGGAACTATCCCTCACCATTTTCAGTAGATTTCTTGCTGTGGTTAAGAGGAATATACATCAAATCACAGTCAAAGCTGTTTGGCAGATGAGGGAAGAAAGTTAAATTTAAAGCCCTTGTCACTGTTTGAAAGCCATTTTTCATATAAAGATGAGATGCCACTGATGAGTTAGATAAGCTGTAAGCTTGACCATACTTTCTATTTCATAAGTGAGGTTCATAGGACCCTTTCTTACCTTTCTCGCTGAGTCTAACTTGACCCACCCCAGATGAAATAGCAGACAAATCAAAAAAGTATCATGGATCAAGAGTTCAATTTTGACATGAGTCCAGTTACAAGCTCAGTAGCTGCTTTTCTACAAAGATGTACCTGGTAGGAATGTATTCTGTGTGTTAAGGAAGTCACCACTTCAAATCCCTTAAGGACATTGAGGCTATTTACCTTTTTCAGGAACTTCAGTCTAAAAAAATCATTAGTCATAGCGACTTGTAGCTCACAGCTTTATAAAGGTATGGGGTCCCAAATATATAGAGGACACAGTTTGAGAGCTTACAACACACTGTGTCTGTGCCTTACTCAAAGGATTCAAATTTTTTTAGTTAGACAACATAAAGTTCCAAGTAATATTTTCATGTGAGGCATATATCATCTCTAGTACCAAAAGATTCCAATAAGATATTGAATGACCTTTGTCTTGGTTGAGAAGTAATAGGCAGTAATTTTTTTTTTTTTTTTACTGCTAGAGGAATTGAACATTGTAAATCTGCCCATGTAAGTCTCCAGAAACTTTGATAAAGAGAGCCCAGATTTTATTAGTATTTGTGCTACCCCAGTTGGTAAAAATGTGGGATCACAATTTTACCAATTGCAATAAAAATTTGACTTGTTCCTCACTAAGACATCATCTGTATATTTAAAGTTTGATATAATAAGGATAGAGGCACTCATGTTGACCCGCTACTATTGATGGCAAATTCAGGAATTTAGGGAATCTTGGGCCTTACCTGTAATGACCCAAAGTTACCACAAATATATATTGGTGGCTATGTCACATGAATAACACATGATTTTTATCTTTAGGAGCCAGTACTCTAGATAAATTGGCATTGGCATATCTTAGCATTCCAGAAATTTAATCTGTTCAGTGGATTCAGTTACATGAACAGCTGGGGCTATGTGACCAACAGCTGGATTCAGTTGGTGATAATCCATTCTAAGCTTATAATTCTCATTAGCTTTTTCACTGGTCATACAGGGCTTTGCACTAAAATATTTAATCTCTTACTACTCATGTTCTCTTCAAGTCTGTGGTTAGGCCAGTGATTTTTCTTTCTCCTCCTGAGATTTTAAACTTTCTGTTGGACTGTCTGGGATGGAAAAGGGAGGAAAGCTGGAAAGTGATTTGCATGTCACATTAGCACGTCTTTATATGTGGCCTTTTGCATTTCTGATAATCTTTTCAGCCACTTAATGGATGATGAAGAGTAGGCATATAACATTTCGTCCCTATTATACAATCATAGGTAGCAGCAATAACAGTTCATTGAATTAGCCCAATAGACTTCATCCAAAAGATGATATTAACTTGCTCTTCTCACTGTGAATCCTGATTACACCCCACTCACGGAATCAGGGTGTCTTTTTCTTTTCTAAGTCTAGTTGAAAAGGTGACTTGGGTATCTATTTCCAACACATCCTGAAAGTTCAGTTTCAAGCTCACTTTCCTCATCTTCCTGAAATCTCTCAGTATATTTCAGTGGGTTCATATGTGTTGAGATATGCATAAGGGATGAGGATACCTTGGTCTCTGCTTATTTCTTTTTAAATCAGCAGAGGTCATGGCAGAGAGGCCGAGAGGAATCTGGGAGCAGTGAAGGAGAGAGGCTTCATATGTACTTTCAGTTTCAATTGATGTGGCAGATACTCATGACATAGCTCAATAAGCTTCAAACATTTTGTCCCACTCAATACTCTATACTGGGAACAAGACTAATGTATGACACTACTTGTTTCATCCTTGGGAATCCCGTGACTCAAAAACTTTAGCCATACTGTTGTTTTTGTTAAGATGTGCATTTTGTCACCTATGACTGATACAGTCCTGGCTCATGCAGTGGTGACTTTCTTTAATGAATCCACCTTACTTTGGGGAACAATTTACTTCATTGTTTACTATCTCAAGTTCTCATCCATTACAACACCAGGGATAGGGAAGCTTTTCTATACAGTGCTAGTAATCTCTAGATTTTGTCTAAATATCTTTAGTCTATTTCTCATTCATAATTAGGTCAACTTCATCAGAATTCTAAACTCAATTCAGGGCAGTAAAAGCCCAAATACTTGCCAGTGCCTTATCCATGATTTCCCACAGGAGTCATCATAGTTCAGGAAAACCTGCCCAAGAGGAATAAAGTTCATTTAAGTGGCAAAGGCTCCCTGAATAAAAAAAAATCTGAGAAACTGTCACTTCCCATTGGATCTAAGGTTGCCATGATTGAATGAAGGAGAAATTTAGCCATATGACAACCCACCTCTCTTTGGCTCCTCTTTTCCCACATAAGCCAGTGAAGATTATGTTGGTTTAAGTGATAAGTTCCCCTTTAACCTAGTGTGTGTGTGCATGTAGAGGTATCTAACTGTTGTCTATGAGCAGACAGAACCTTCTGGATACCCAGCAAAAATCTGAGTGCTAGTTATTACAGTGCTGCAGATCTGAGACTGGCTTCCAAATGGGCAAAGAAGTCTTTCCTTTCACAGGGTGAACAATATCTAAGATTCTGGCACCTCTGTTCTATTTGTTATTTTGCTGGTTAGCCTGAAATTACCTTCCTGATTCCTTATTGTTAACAGTCAAAAAAATGTAGCACTGTTTATTGTTTGGTTGACAATATAATTTCTGTAAAATGTTTGATAATGATTCCTGTAGATTTTCCTCTGATTCCATGAAAAGATTTGAAGCATTCTGTTCTCATGGTGAATAATATCAAAATCCCTGAAGTGTCTGAGAGGCTTTCCTGATTGTAAATTAACATAAAAACCTGCCGTCGTTTCATGGATAGTTGTAGAAAAACTTAGGCTTGTAGGTCACAAAGGAAAGGCAGTTTATTATTCACAGCAATAGCAGTAGCAAAAACATCAGCACTTTTGTCTTGGTTCCCTAAGCCCCAGTTTCCACAAGGCCACATGAGGCAGACCAGAAGACACCTACATATTATAGAATAAAAAGGGCATCTTAATCAAAGACATGCAAATCTATTATAATGGGGAATAGACATGCCTACCTTCGCTCCAGAAAGTTTCTATTTTCTAAGGCTATTTTGTTTACAAGCATCTTTTTGAAATTAGCCAGTGATTCCTCATCAGATGTGCAGAAATGTAAAGACACATGGTTGTCTCCTAATGATGAAAAATTTTTCAGTGTTTATTTTAGCAATCTCCTTATCTATGTTATGCTGTATGTTCATATTTGCCAGTTCCTAATGAATGAATGCTTTTGACATGTGATACCCAAGACTGATGTATATAAGATGGAAACCATGAAGGAAGATTTTAGACAAATATATTGCATCTAAAATGTATCATTAGACTCTTAATTAGTTATTCCTGACTTCATAGGTTTAGCTCAGGGCAGATTAAATGATTGAGAATTATTATACTAGAAAGTTAAAAATTGAGCCTAAATCACATAAGAAGTTTATGCTTTGTGTAATTACAGTGGGTTATAAAAAAATTTGTTCTATATATACTGTAATAATTAACATATGCAATTTACATTATATAATATATATAATTTCTTTAATATATATACTTTACTTAATTCTTACATATACTACATATATATCTCTCTATATATGTGTGTGTGTGTATCTACATATATATATATATATATATATATATATCCCTATGTCTTTAGTATTTCTCTAATACTACACAATTTGAAGGGTGTCCAAAATTTTTCAAGTGAAAAAAAGGGAAGGTTGAAGGCCATTTAAATTTGTTTTATTTGGACATCACAACTACCATGTTCTCTAATGAGCCTCTTGTATTCTTAAGGCTGCAACAACCTGCCTTTTGTCTGTATTAAGGCTTATCTCTATGACATTATGATCTCATAGCATCACATTGGCCTCACATTTTCATATGTGTTTCTCCGACTGGTTTGCTCTGAAATGAAACTTGATTTCTATTTTTAAAATATTTATTTATTTTAGAGATATTTGCAGTGCAAAATGTTTATGTTCCTTTGGGAATTTGGTACATGTACATAACACATCTTAATTCCTTTTTTTGACGTCTTGCCTCCCTCCTTCTCTCACTTCATCTTTTTGGCCTCTTCCCATTTGAGAAATGTTTATCTCCCTACTTCCTATCATCTATCTTTTATTTTGCTCTTTATTTGTGTTTTCAGCTTCTCATATGAGAGAAATCATGATCTTCACACTATTATTGCCCAGCTCCACAACTAAAGGAGGATGACTATCCACTAACTTGTAAAAATGAGAAGGAGGTAATAGTGTCCATTAACAAGGACCTTATTTTCAGATATTTGGGGAAATTATGTACAATAAGGAATAGCTGAATAAAAAATGTGTGGAATATTTGAGGTGGAATAATCTATTAGAATTTTAATGAGCATTGGTTTTGTTATTGTCACTTAAATACCCAAATTCTGATCTTCTTTCTTAATTTTTTAGTTTATGTACAGTTTATGTACATTTAAAAATTCAGAGAACCACAACATTAAAGACTTTTTTTAATTATCAAAAGATTAGAAATCCATGAATTTTATATCCAGAAATGACTTCTATTTTAACCTTAAGTTGGACATTCTAAAGTTTCTGACATTCCCCCTCTATCAAAGAGGGAGTTTGAATACAAGTTTACTTCTCTTTCACCTTTTGCCCTGGTGCGCAGGTTTTCTTTCTTTATTTCTTTGTCATAGTGTTTTTCCTCTTATGTTTAAATGTATGCTCGTCATAGCTCCCTTTGCAGCTTCTGTCACCACCTCATTTCAATCAGGATTGTTGTTATTAATGCTGGCAGCATTGCAGTCTAGAGCTTCTACTCTTTTTTTTTCCACCTTTTCAATTTCTTCTGACTTTTATTGTCTACTTAAATTCTAAAACAAGAAAAACATAAAGAAAAGGTCTGTTGCTAATTTCTTAGCCTGTTTGGACTACCTCACTCATCATATAAAAATTTTGATTATTATAAATGTACAAGTAGGTATATAGAAATCCCTAAAATACTGAGTAAGATTATGCATTCTCATTCAAGAATGCCGTATTTTCTTCATACTTAATACTTTGAAAATGATACAATTATTTCAGTTGATAACAAATGAAATGAGGCTAATTTTTTAATTAGATAATTAGTAAGTGGTAATTAGATAATCCAATTAGATAATTAGCAAATCTTAGGCCACTAAGAAAATTTGGACTTTTGGGACTATTATATGATAATTCAAGAAATAGCTTATAATGAATACCAAGGAGATAATTAGAATAATATTCTCCATGGCAAAATTAAGTGGATATTTGGAAAAGAAATTTTTTCTTTTAATTTTTAGCTTAATGTGGTATAAATTTTTCCACAAGCATGAAAGCTCATAAAGTGAAACAAATCCTTTTTCACCCAGAGTGAACAAAGCTGGAAAGAATATAAACTCAGCCTGAGAGTAAGAAAAGCAAAAACACATCACTTTTCTTGACTACACTGGAAAGATGATTCATAGAACTTATAAATGTCTAGAACTCCAGAAATGGATAAGTAGGTCCCTCTATGGAGAAATGAGTGATGGCATCCATGTCATATGTGGTAAAGTACAGAATAGGACCTGGCCATCATAAAACAGATGATAAAAGAATTATCATCTAAGCTATCTAAAAAGAAATGAATTGCTAAAAGCTAAATATGAGATAGAGTAACATAGAACCTTTGGCAATCCCTGACACAGGAGAACTTGATTGAACTCGCTCATTAGTGATTTTATGTGAACCTCTACTAGGTATACTGGAAGGAGGGTGAAAGACAGAAATTCCCCACAGCAATCAGATGCTGAATAGAGAACTTACTACTGCATGTAAAGCAGTTCCACCATTCCAAGCTCCCACCCCCGCCCCCATCCTAAACACATGGCAACTTTAGAGAAATTTGACATGATCAGTACACTAAAGATCAATAGTCAACTTCTGAATAAATTAACTCAGTGCCACAAACCAATGTCCTCAGACAAAAAAAGGTCTACTCTGTCATCAGGCATGAATAATTGACGTAAGTCTCAAATTTGACATTGGTAGTTTGAATTTAATTAAAAAGCCAAAATACACACAAAAATTCAAGGAAAAAATTCATTATCAATATTCTAAGAACAGAAACCAAAATCAAAGATGACCTAGAAGTTGGGATTCTTAGATTAATATAACTATGGTTAATGTGTCCAGATATCTAATAGAAAAGGTGGACAATATACATGAACAAATGAAGAATTTTAGTAGGAAAATGGAAACTTCAGGAAAAATTCAAATAAACTTGCTAGAAATAAAAGCAAATGTTATTACACATCCCAATTTTTTTAATGTACACATTAGTAGACTCATCCTTTCTGAGAATAGGATCAATTAACTAGAAGACAGACCATTAGATAGTAGCCAAAATGGGAAAAAAATACAAAAGAATAAAGAAATATAAACTGAAAAGGAAAATTTAAGAGTTCTGGGACAACAGCAAATAATCTATTACACATATAATTAAAGTTTAAGAAGAAGAAGAGAACAAAGCAGAAGAAATGTTTGAAGAGATAGAGGAAAATTTCATTATAAAAACAGGCAATGGACTAGATTTCTTCTGAGAATTTTCCAAAAATAATGAAAATCATCAAATAACAGAACCATGAAGTCAAGAGAACACCAAGGAAGCTAAGAACAATTAAATTATGCACACATAGAGTTTTCTCTACGTATTATATTCAAACTGCATAAAATCAAAGATGAAAAGAAAACCACATGATAATATATGTTTAAAAGATTCCTCAAGAGCTAGAAATAAGATGTCAAACAGAAACTTGCATCTCCACAAAGAAATAAAGAACCCTAGGAATGGTAAAAATAAAAGTAAATGTGAAAGATTTTTAGAAACATTGTTGCTAGGCTTGAGGGTGTAGTTCAGTGGCAGAGTATGTGACTAGCATGTGTGATATGCTAAGGATCCCAAGCATGCAAAAATAGTAACACCAATAATAATAATAAAATCATAGAAAAATTGTTTTTAAAATTATATTGCTGTAAATAATATTTAATTGTCTAATGCAACGATAGTCACATGTAAAAGATAGGTTTGTTACATGTGTAAAAGTAATGTCAGGGATATTCCAAGTTTGGGAGAAAATTATTGGAAATATATTGTACCTTTCTGGCAGAGCTAGTTACTTCAACTAAACTGTGATAAATTACTTACATATTTTGGACATTTTACATCAACTAAAACAGTATTATTAAAAATCCAATCCAAAATAAGCATGAAAATAAGAAGAAAAGGTAGAAATAAAGAGAAAATACCTTGCAGAACAGTAGGTTTAAGTCTAACCATATTAACCATTACAATAACTATAAGTGGTGTAGATAGTTCAATTAAAAACAAAAGTTCTGGAATGGGTAAAAAAATCTCAATTCCAAGCTATATATTTTTTTTTACAAGAAAGACACATTATAAGCCAGGTGTAGTGGTGCATGCCTGCAATTCTAGCACTCAAGAGGCCAAAGCAAAAGGATCACCATGAGTTTGAACTGAGTTTGGGCTACATAGTAAGTTCAAGTCTACTCTGAGCTACATAGCAAGACCATCTCTCAAAAAGACAAAAAGGAAAGAGGGAGGGAAGGAAGGAAGGAAGGAAGAAAAGAAAAGAAAAAAGAAAAGAGGGACACAGAGGAAGGGACAGGAGGGAGGGAGAGAAGGAGAAAAAGGCACAAAAGGTTAGAAAACTACCATATTAACACTAATAAAATTAAACAGGAATGATTATTATTTAAGTAAACATTAGAACAAACAACTAGAAGGAGTAATATAGCATTCTAGTGGGAATATTTATCAACATGATGACTGTGTGCAGCTAAGAACAAGTTTTAGAATTCAAGAAGCAAAATTGATCAAGCTGAAAGTATAAAAGTTAAACCCACAATTATGTGTGAAGATGTCAGCTATCCCCTCTGTAATTAATAGAATAAGATATGAAAGATACAGAAGTTCTGAACAACACCATCAACCAACCTGACATAATTGGTAACAATGCAGTGCTTCACCACAAAACAGCAGAATATATTTTCTGCCGAAAATATTTACAAAATCAATACACAATTAAGGACTTATATGTAAAAATATATAAAGAACTGTCACTCCAAATTATTTATAAAAAGCCCAGCTGAGTCAAATAAGCTGTAAACGATTTGAACAGTTACTTCAACAAGAGCGATAAATGGTTGGCAAAGAAAGTATGCAAAAAAATAATCAATGTTGGTAGTCATTAGGAAAACTGTTGCAAATTAAAACCACTCTCATTTACACCAGTTAGAATGGAAAATAAAACATAAAACAAACCAAAACACTTGACCTCCCCAAATCAGAATAAGAATAGTCCACATCTACTTTTTTCCTTCCTAGTAGTTTATTTAATATTATTTTTTACAGAACTCTTGATTTATGATAGATAGGAAATTTTAAAAAACTGGTATAATATTTTACTGCAATTCATTAAAAAACCCACAGGTCCTGGAGGGATTCAAACTACCTAAATAAAACAAGATAAAAGCAAAAGATCCATAGCCAAACAGCCCATGGGTTTCATTTATAGTTCTTTCTTCAGATATTCTAAACTTCAGATCTATACAGCAAGATTTCATTGTTCTCACCTTTCCCAAAACTAATTTCACTGCACTATTCTTTACCATTATGTTTTCAGTCTATATTGAAATCTCTGGAACAGGTTGTTGCACTTATAATAGGAATTTTATGAGAAACCCAGACCTTTTATGATAATATGCTGAAGGAATATTTCTCACATTGTTTTCCACAGGAGTTATACTTTTGTTACTGATCATACTGTATGCACAATTCTATTTTTTAGTGGCTCCCAGGAGGCTCAGAATCAAATATTTTTTCTTAACAACCATAGAGACTATTCAAATTAAATTATTTAATTTATAATTGCTCTTACTTTTACATGCATGGTTCAAATCTTGTATGGCCAGTATTTTTTTCTCACCATACATGTAAATTTTTAGCAACGTATACAATATGATGACATTCATCATTGGGAATTTGTACCTTTACATGATATATCTTGGTTCTTATATTTTCCCCATTCCTCTGCATATTGTATACCTAAAATGTACCAATAAACTTATTGAATAAAAAATTAAAAAAAATAAATTTTTAGCAAGGTAAGTGGCACTAGACAGAAAGATGATAGCAAGAAAAAAGGACAAGAGGAAAGAAGAAATACATATACTTAAATATGCTTGTACATTTAATATTAAATATCTGAGTCATTCTAAAGTGCATTATAACTTTAAATTATACTCCCTCAGATACCAAGTTGAAAGAGTTCTTCGAGAAATATGTTTGAAAACTTTAATGTTAGAAAATGTAAGAAGGAGAGACTACATATGATTTTCTACACATGAAAGCAGGCAATATAATTGACTATGTTTTCTACATTCAGATCTGCCTGTTGTTAACTTTACAAACTGGGGTCACTTCATTATTATCTCTGTGTTCGTGGGATCTCATGATGTTTTAAGTTCCTGGTTTAAGCGAGGCCCTATCTGAGGGTAGGCTGTGTAGCCAGAGAGATAACAGCATCCTACTGAGATAATATGCTTTTATTCCTAATGGTAACCTGAGGAGTAGATGAACAGTACATATTATTAGAGCAGTTGTAGGAAAACTTCAGGCCAGATTTGCATCCCGTTCAACTCAGCATGACAATTTTTTGATTCTCAGAAAGAAATTTCTGTGCTGCTAGTGAGAAAAACCTATTAAGAACAATTACATGTGTTTTTCAGCACTCTACAATGGGAGTTGAAATTCTGTATAATTAATTACACCTTATGCAAGAAAAAAGCAAAGAAATTTAAGAGTAAACCACTCTACTAGTGAAAATAAGAAAAATACTGAAAGCTCAGGTTATCAGTAGTTTCATAACCACCACTAAGCTTTGTTTTAGGATTTTAAATATATCATGTTGAATATCACTGAACAAAAGGTAACTGCAATACTTTTTGACTTATGACTTGATGTGTAAGGCTCACAGAGAATCTGATCACTAATTAAAGTTGTTAAACAGTTAGTGAACTTCTATTGAATAGGAGCATTTTCCTGGCTGGTGAGACAGAGCCACTCTCTAATGTGTATAACAATTCATGGATAGAATAAAAATCACTCATAAAGGGAAATAACTCCAACTGAAACACTGGAGTCCAGAAAACATACAAATAACAATTGATTACATAGCTTGGAAACTGGCCAAGTCCCTCAAAACTTTCTAAGGTCAATTTCCCTTTATCCTAAAACTATTCTACAGAAACATACAAAAAGTATTGATATAGACCAAGTAAGTAGATAGCATATATTAGAAAGTTTATTTTTCTTTTTTATCTTTCTCTTTTTGCTTTTTTTTGTTTGTGCCATGTTATTTTTCTTAGTTTTATTTTTATATTGGTTATACAAACTAGAAGTTTTGACATATTTGTACATGCATATATCATACTTTGGTTATTATTCCTCATTATTCCTCCTTTCTTCCTTCCCCTTCCCTCTGACCCCCTTCCTCTTCTCTAATAGTCTCCATTATATTTACATGTAACCTTTCTCTTTTTTTCTTTATCAGATTTCACAAATAAAAAAAAACAAACTATTACTATCTTAACTTAGTTTGTCTTCTTTTACACCAAAATGTAAACACACATATAGACACTCTCATACACAAATATTCATGTACATACAAACATAAGCTGCCAAATATATAGGGGCACATATAAATATCCTCATATGAAAATATACTAATATATAGTTATACATAAAGCACATTGGTAAATATGTACACAAATCCAGGTATACCCTTATGTGCATGCCTAAATTATTTAATTAAATATTCTAAATTTTTTAAAAACTCCTAAATTTAGAATAAATACAAACCAAATCTTTCAATTTAGAAAGGGAGACCATAGGAGAAGAAAAGATAATCCCTATCAAGCTAGATAAAGAGAAATCTGACTTTCCTCTGTAGCACTTTTCCAGTATTCTCTTCTTATTTCCATCTAATTTCTTCATGCTTGTAGATTATTGCTGTTTATTTGTCTTCTTCCTCTAGCATATCAGTCCTCTTCATGGAACAGATATAGGAATAGAGGTAGTTTCTCACCAACTATGGGAAAGGTATAACTCCATCATCACTGCAAATAGTAAAGGAGTACATTATCATCATAATAGTTATTAGAAATAATTACATAATAATGTCGTTTTGGCTAGGCACTATAAAACTGTATTTTCCATTTAGTCCCTGCTTTATCTAGGAAGTGATATCCAATATGAAATCAAACTTGTAGAACAAAATGGTAGAAAAAATAAATCATCAATATCTAAATGGGCTGTAAAGTACAGAGCAGTGCATATTCATACATTATTTTCTTGAGTTATTGTTTTACTAAAGATAAAAATTATCAGAAAGAAAACAATGAAACATCTTGACTAATGTATCATGCCCTTTCTAGAATACCATAATGTCCTACAATGCATAGAAGAATAGGAAGGGACAGAAAAAAAGATGAGAGGGAAGAAAGTAATGGGTGGGGGCAGATTCTGTTTAGATACTTATAGATATTATTGCATAAATATTATTTGTATGACAGAAAAGGCACGAACACTTAAAAATATGTAGTCTTCTCCATTGTATTTATTTTCTTGAATCAGTAGATGTCACTTGGCATTTATGAATGAAAATTCATATTCAGTTAATTAATTTCTTTCTCCTTTGCTTTGCATAACTGTTTTCTCTCCTACTTATTTGGTTTCCTCTTATTCCTTAATCCATATATATCCCATGCTTCTAATGTATGCAGTGCCTTTCATTTTAAGAGGTTACTTTGAAATTTTAAGCACTCATACTTTCATACATTTAATATGGAATTTATTCAGGAGAATTTCAAAGTTACCTTAATTTTAGGCAGATATAAACATATAATTGCATGTCTAACATCTTTGAATTAATACTTAAGGTTTTAATTTTTTATATATCTCAACCCAGAACATTTATACTTCAGAAGAAATTCTACCTAAGTACTAAGTAGCTTCATACTTTTGAATTATCTAATTTGCAACACCAGTATATCCATTCAAAATAATATTTGCCTAAATTTTGAAAGGCTTTGAGCATATTTCCATGCTATAAGAGTAAGAAAATGAAGAAGCAAATTATGAAGACTAAATATATCTCTGAGACTTGCTACAATACTTAGAGTAATGTTAATCTGATACATTTAATTTACCCATGAATTGCATAATTGCTGTGCTGCATGAGTTAATCCCAAAGGATTCACATAAATGACTGTCAGAATTTCTTAGACAAATCAATTTTTTTATTTTTTCCCCAATTTTGTCAGTATTGTCATTAGTGGTAAAAGTTTCCCCTAATACCATTCATAATTAATTATGATTATAATTAACTCAAATATAACATAAGGTAAATAAATGCTAATTCCTAATCTGTAGATGTCAATACATGCTTGTAATCTCAGCACTCTGGAAGTTTGAGACAGGAGGATCACAGATTCTAGCACAGCTTGGGCAGCTCTGTAACTAAGTGAAACCCTGTATAAAAATTAAACATTCTTTTTAAAGGCTAGAAATGTAGCTCAGTGTGAAAGTCCCAGGTTCAATCTCCAGTACTATAAAAATAAAAAAGCTATTTTGTTAGAACCTTAAATTTTCCTTAATTGACGGTCTATTCATTTTGTCCATGAAATCTTGTATCCCATTTTAACCACTCTTGCTGTTGTTTATATGTACTATGGAACATGAGGAAAGAAACAGAAGAAAAGGAATGCACCTCTAATCCATTCATATAAATCACCCAAAGAAACAAGTAAAAAGCAGATTCTTATTCAGTAAATGTGTTGTAGGACATGGGATTTCTAACTAACTTCCACATAAAGTTCTGCACTTTGAGAAGAAAGGGTATACAAAACCGTGAAACTAGAAACTAGGTCAATAAAGGAGACAATAAATGAACAAAGAAACAAATGAATATAAACACATTCATCTAAAAATAAAGTCCTTTGAGAGAAAAACTTTAAATATTTGGCCATGAGTGAGAAATTGACTGTGTCAATGATATTTTATAGCTTTGATGTATAAGAAGGTGGAAAAAAATGGAAGAAAGTAAAACTACAAAGACAGAATTCAAAGATGATTCCCAGGTATGGGAGTGTAGCTCCAAGGTAGAGTACTTCTTAGCATGCCTAAGACACTGAGTTTAATACCCAGCACATTAAAAAAAATATATATATATATATATAAAATGCACCCCTCGAATTATCTTTATCTATTTAGATAAAACAGTACAAATGCTCAATCATTAGTACCTAGTATGAAAAACATTGAATGTTAGAAAAGACAAACATTTTATCTTTATAGAGAAATATACTCACACAAATATCATGTTTTTATTAGTCATTTATGCTTAATCATAAATACAAAATGGCAAGAGCATAGACTCTTAAAAGAGTGTTGGGTTGGGTGAGAGGGACCACAGTTGATTTGTAATACAAGTGAAAATGCATATAAATATTGGCCAAAAGTTAAAGCTGAGTTATGATTCTGAAAGCTACAAGTTTGCAAAGTACTTAATTAGAGCCTAATGCAGATACCTGAAATACTCAGGTAAGTCATGCAGCCTCATCACAGATGTGCCCTTCCTTGAAGAGAGAGCAATGCATCAGATCAGAGTGTTGCACAAAGGTCAAAGGACCTTAAAAAGATGTGGATCATGTTAATAGACATCCTCACATAAATAGTCATAAGATTTTTTTTTATGAAGTAGGGTTTTCCACTTAACTTCCAATTATGGAATCATATCAAAAGAGGTTTTTGGAGATGTAGAAAGGTTGCAAATATCCATGTCAGAGCATCTCTGTCTGATCCAAGTCAGATGAATTCACTTGAATCCAAGCTTAGAAAATGAAGGGCATCTCAGGCCTTTGTTAGGATAATATCTGATCAATGAGGCAAACCTAAAATCATGTATTTATTCTTCCTCATTGCCAGTGTGCACTAAAACTATAAAATACATTTAGAACAAAATGTTGGGGACTATAAGGAAAATATTAGGCTACTATCTTTAAAAAACTATTTATCATGATTAAAAGATATTTAAAGATTTCAGAAATTGAGAAGATATTTGGAATTCTTAGAAAAATTCTGTTCCAGAATGGTATATAGGAAAAAAATGTTCAATGTGTTTTCCACCAGGTGCCAGAGATCTATTTAAAATATGATGCTAAGTCATCAAATCTTCAACATCCACCGATATCTTTTAATTAACCTCAGAATAATGTCTAAGGAGTTTGAAATGGCTTTGAAAACTTTCTTAATTATTTTTTGGGTGCCTAGTATATGTCAGGTATCAATAATATGTGTTATACTAAATATGTAGACTGTGACCTTAAATGAAATATTTTAGTGTTTACCTTAGCCTGGCTCTTGTATGTGTTTTGTTGTGCAGAGATTATAAACAATCTGTCTTTGTTCAGTGCCTAACAGAGTGCCAGTGCATAATTATATAAATGGTCCATCTATTTAAGAACCATTTAGAAGAACAAAAACACATATTATTTGAGATACTGAAAAAATTGAGATAATCCAACATATTCTATATGAAATACTGAAAAAACAAAAGATTACAATAATTTATTTATCCATCAGCATAATAGTGTAGTCGTGTAGTCTACAAAGAGTATTGAGTACCAACTACTATTTCACAACTGAAAAGGCACACGAGTGCAAAATCATAACATGTTCTGGAATTGCAACTGTTCAATATTATCAGAAGTAAAGTTGGAAGTAGAGAAGGAAAAGAAGTGACAAGAGGTTAGGTGATACTGTTAGGGATCAGAACATATAATGCTTAAGTGACATGGAATTGAGCTCAAATTTTATTTTGTTGGTGATGACTTCGGTTTTGTAGGATCCTGGGAAACAAAATAGAGGATTTGTGAAAGAAACCTTGGTAAATGGTCTAAATAAAAAAAGATGAGGAGAGCATGAACAGTACAGTCCAAATGGAGAGGAGTCTACTTTGATAAATACCTATTTTGGAGGTCATATTGAAACTTGAATCCTAAGATGTGGAAAATTAAGTCCAAGAAGTAAACTGAGTTGATACACTGGATTTTGGATGCCAGTAACTTTCCCCAAGATCCTGGAAAGTTTATTGGGGTTAATGCGCTACTGGGCTTCATTGCACTTAAACTTTATCATTTTCTTTAGTTTTTGTTACAACAACAGGAAGTACAGGGAGGGTGGAAGAGCACTAGTAACTGATCCCTTAGAATCTTTAGATTTGGAACAACAGTGTTTCTTCTTTTTCTGTAGTCATCTGTCCCTCTCCCTGTAATCGGTTGTCCAGTGGCCTAGTGTTTCTGCATCTTCCCTATATTTACAAGTATGCCTCCCCTCAGGTTTTCTCTTTTTTGATTCATCTTTCTAAACATAACTTGGTAAATATTATGTGTATGTTACATATTTATATATCAGTATGTTCCTTATGTAGACGACTGGCATCTTCTTAAAGAAAAGGTTTATGTGCATCATGAAGCAACTAGACTGACATACAGTAAATATTTTATGTGTTGACTTCTTATTTAAATGCTCTAATACCTAAAATATCAGGATGAAAGATACTATGCCACGCTTAATTTTTCCCATTGTGCTTGGTGGACTATATGGCTTGTAATCTACATGTAAATTGCATAAATGTCATGTAAATAAATTAATCCAATCATTGACTATTTCCTGAAGCAGACATCTAGTTATAATCAGCCAACTGGTTTTCTGTATGGATTTATTTCCAGTGTTTTGCTTCTACATAGCAAAATAATGGATAGTGTGGTATAGGAGAAAATTTACTGATCCCTGCCATTTAAGTGAATAACTGAGATCGACTCTAGAGATGACACATTTAACTATTTGAAAATTATTTTCCTCATTCATTAAAGTATATTTATAAGAATGTTTTAGCTCAAAAATTCTCTTATTTATATGTTTGAAACTCTATTTCTATATTTTTGAAAGTCTTATTTATAAACTCATTAAAATTTTTGTCAACACATTTATAGTCACTTTTCTGCTTTACCTGGATGGACTCATCCTCTCTCCATGGGTGCCATTCTTTTATGAAAAAATACTACTGAAAAATAGTATTCCTTTTGCCAATACTTTTATAGAGAAATAAGGAGGGAATGGCAATTATTACCTGGACATTTCAGAAAAAGAAAAGTTTACCCACAAATGTTTAGATGATTGAAGAGAATTTATTTTGCATGAAATAGATCTTTACTTTGTTGTCTGTGCATAGGGAAGAAATAGTGTTGCAGTTATATTTCATATTTTGGTACCCTACTCAAAAAGAAAAGTAGTTGGCTTCCAGAAGAAGGCCTATCACCAAAATATCTAGAAACTTTCTTCAGAAAAACAGATATTATTTAATTGACTTGCTTCTCATATTTTAATTAAATTGCATTGTTTAAACCTCTGAAATATCCCTTCTTTATTTCTAAAATAGTATCACAATTCTTTCCTAGTGATGTTACACTCATTTTCACAGGGACTGGCTCTGATTTCACACTGAGTTATGCTTCACATTTTAATTGCCATAACATGTCTCAAAGAGATGCGAAAGATTTTTTTAAAAAAGAATAGAACAAAGCCAAAAACTCAAAACAAAACAAAAACCACTGTCAGCTTTGTTTTGTTGGAGTTTTTAAAGATAACATAAGAATTACCAAAAATAGCACCATTTCATACAAATATTTTAGAGTTCCACAGAGCCATAAGATATCCAACATATAAATATATACACATTATATATGTATATGTGTGCAATATACACACATACATACATATTTTTAAATATAGGAATAAAACTACGTATTCTGTGGCAAATTATGTAGCCAATTTATGTTAAATTTCACTTTTTCATTAATACTGTTTTTTTTAAACATTATTATCAAATTGTACCGGAGCTACTTTTCCAGAATTTGAGTCATTGGGAGCCCTGTGCTTGTTTTCCTGCAACTAGATGGTCCCCTCTGAGAGTTACAGGAGACATAGATGCCTGAAGTGTGGTGTTTATGTCCATTCTACTCTAATCTCATTTTGGTTGCTGTCACTGCAAAAAATACTGCATCACAAAGACAGAATGTTGCAAACAGAAGAAGGCTTTTTAGTGATTCTGTGGCAATCTCAGGATATTCTGCCTTGACTTTAATCCAGAAAGAATGGAGATTTGAAGCAGTCTCAAACATACTTTTAAGGTTACTGTGACTTGCAGTATCAAACAGTTGATCCTCCTCTAGCATGGACAAAGTTGATTCATCTGGCTTATTCACAAATAAGTCACAAATCCATTCCTTCTCCGTTTGGGGTCTTTTGTTTTGGGGAAGTAATGCTCAAACTCTTTGCAAACTGATATAGGTGATTATGCACCAGCTAGGAGAATAAAGGTCCTGGCTCAATCTCTTTCAAAATCTCTACTAAATTTTGAACCACGTCAAAAATCCCAGTATTCACTCATGACCCCCAAATTTCCAGTTTGAATTTGGATGCAACCACTTTATATGCCTACTTGAACACAGTTATTGTTATCCTCTGAAGTGATAGAGTTCACTGGGCAGGTTAAATATGTCACACAAGTAAGCAAGTATTGAGATCCATTCATTGTCATTGAAATGTGCTACCAGTGCTATTTCTAAAAGAAATCTCTGCTCTCATAACTCAAAAACTCTTGCCAATAATCTACCTTTAGAAAGTCATCTCTTTTCTGTGTGTAAGACAAGAGGTTTGTGTACCATGTCCATCTTCTCACAGAGCTGTGTGAACAGACAAGAGTTAAGGATGTGTCATTTAATGTGGTTGGTAATTTTAACACATCCTGCAAAACACTGTTAAGTTCAGCTGACATTTTTTGGCTAGCCATTATTTCTCTATGGACAACAGTGCATAGATTTACATTCAGAAGCAATCTCTTTCTCCTGAGTAGTGAAATCCAAAGCCATCCACTCATGGTGAGTGCCTTCTACACAAAATGATGAATTCAATATACCTGAAATGTAATCATTCAAAGACTTGAGTAGTTTTGTAGCTGTGGTATTGGTTGGTAACATAAGTGTGCATTACATATCCTCGTGAACATCTTCCTGAAAAATAGATCCCACAAGAACAAACATTGTTGCCTTGTTGTCAACATCAGTAGACATGAGCTGGGCGTGGTGGTGCAGACCTATAATCCCAGCACTCAAGAGGCAGAGCCAGGAGGATCACAGAGTTCGAGGCCAGCCTGAGATACATAGTGAGTTCAAGGCCAGCCTGAGCTGCATAGAAAGACCTTGTCTCAAAAACAAAACAATAAAAAAATCAGTAGACTCATCAACCTGGCTTGTAAATATTGTTAACTCATTATTTTTGAGTAAAAATTATGCCTCAATATTATCTGCTGTTTCATATAGCTATGATTTCAGCCCAACAAGAATATGTGCCAACATTTGAATGATGGCCTCTCCTAAAAGTTCACAACAAATGTCTTTAGCAGCAGGCATGATCAACTCTTCACCAATAGTTAAAAAATGTCTTAGCTTTAGCAGGGTTGTTAACCCCTAAGAATGATGCTATGAGTGCAGATACATTTTGATGAAGTGATGGCCTTCAATGATTGCTTTTGTTCTTGTGTTCACGTTTTTATTTTATTTTATTTATTTTTTTTAAACTCCAAAGGCACATCTGTTAATGCAGAGTCCTTGGTCTCCATGTGGCAAAGCATTTTTGAAGGTTTTGTGGCTTCTTTGCACAGTTGATTACCTCACATTATACAAATCAGGCTTGGAGAATGTAAATCACTTGTTGCAAAGAAACCATAGCTTGATTAGGACTCTTGGTATTTTTGTTAAATGAAGCTTTCTTTTTGTTGGCAGTCTTAGGGTCTTCTGTTGTCTCATAGTTGGTTCTTTCTCACTTTTCAAAGAAGTTCACCAGTGACATTTGTTTATTATCATTTTGTCTAGGGGTAGCCTGTGGGCTTACCAAAACTGTGACTGAGACAAGTGAACAGTGCTGGAAAGAGTCACATACAGAGATGGCAAATAAAACAATGGGCCATGCATGGGCTAAAAGAAAGTGTTGGATTCTGACTTAAAGCCTGCCACCAGATGTAGCTGTACAATTGAGGAATTCATTTGCCACTATAATCCTGTCACCAAATACATCTTAATTTTTACTTCCCCATCACTGATAGATTTTTGATATGAGTTCATAAGCAATTGATTTATTATGGCGTCTTAGTCAAACCTCTCTGCTGATATTAATCTGTATTTGCAGCCACTCCCTAGCACTAGCATGGCCACCTTAGCTTCTCTTCAGATTATTAGCCATTAAATTCTCATAAGGAGCACACAACCTGGATTCCTCTCAGGCAGAGTGCACAATATGGTTCACACTCCTGTTAGAATCTAATGCCACCACGCCCAACAGGGGGCAGAGCTCAGGCCGTATTGCCAGTGATGGGGCACAGCTGTAAGTACAGATGCAGCTCTGCTTGCTTGCCCACTGCTCATCTCCTGCTGTGTGGCATGATTATGCATAGCCCATGGATGTTACTAGAATGATACAGGCACACCATCGCAACTAGCAATTATGAACATAGAGGCAAGCAGCAGCAACATAACCATTAAATATAATGATGGAAATTCCCAGATAGATGTTAGGAAAAATGTTGCTCTTTCTAAATTGATGCTAACATTTTCAAGGTTGTTTCTTTAAAATTTTGTGCACTTGTATTTTTTGTAATCCATAGCTTGATCAGTTTGTAGGATTGCCTTTTATTCTAGTTATACTTGTATATATGTCTGAGGGCAAATGACAATCCTTTTGTTAAATAGATTAGTTACAACAGATGACAGTTATATTTGGTTTCTTGGTTGTTTTTACTTACTTTTATTACAATACTATTTTATTTGACCATTTTCTGCCTATAAAATCTCCAAATCTATAAACACTTGATTTAGAGTAAAATTAAATTATTAAATAGCTTATACAATTTTTGATTTAAGAATATTGAGATTTGGTTATTACCCTTTTAGGAGCATAACTACTATGAATCATTAATATCTCTGGAACTGTATATTTTAGCACTCAGAAAGAATGCTACTACAGTGCCATTTTTAAATCATTTCAGGACTTACGTCAAATAGTCTCCACGGTTCCTGTTCTGACCCTTAATTCTTTTATATCCAAGAGACATTTTTAAAAAGAGCATAATAGATCAAGGCTGGAAAGACATTTTGAAATGAGAAAGTGAATAGGGACTTTGCTATCTTTACCATGATATTTTTTAAAAACTCTTTTTGTTAAATGTGATCAAGAGTTGCCAGTCTATACACATTTAGGTTTCAATTACTTTAGAATAATCTTGTTGTTTTGATTCTACTTGACTTTGTTCCCTTTAATGTTATAGTAGTCTAGATGTATAACATTGAAAATAATGTTTTTTTTAAAAAAATAACAATTGTATTTATAGGTGTATGTGAGTAAGGAACATGAAGGAGATGGAATATCAAGAGCACTGCAAGTAATATAACTTATGTAATATTGATACATGTTCCACATTGAAAAATTGTGTGTGTGTGTGTGTGTGTGTGTGTGTGTGTGCGCGCAAATGGAATCCTTGCTGTTTGGTGACTTTTCCATTACTCACAATATGTCCTTTAATTGAAAGAATGATTCCCGGAACAAACACAGCATGACCTAAATAACTTTCCTTAAATCTGACTTGATTCCTTGTAGAACTTTCTGAATTTAATCATTTAGCTTCTACTGATACAATGGGGAAAGACTTTCTTTAGCAGAAGCACTTAATGATTATAATTGCTTAGATTTGAATGGAAATATTCCAAAAATCCATATCTCTTGAAAAGCTCAATCATTCCTGGTAAATTAAAACAAAACCCAAGCATACAAATAAACAAATTTTATTTTCCAATACTGCTGCTGTTTCAAATATGTGGCGAATTTGAATATATTATTTGATATTTGTGTTGACACAGACTCTTTCAATTAGCAAGCAAGTATTAATTGAAATTGTTGAATAAGGCCCTGGAATGTTGATTAGTAGTTTGTTCTTTTTTTTTCTTTCCTGATTTAAACATAGCTAAGTTGCATAATTTGGACTCAAATTCTGCTTAATCTTCATGAAAAATGTTATTATTTATTTATTTATATTTATCTAGGAGTACTTTCTAATGTTTCTAATTACAATATTCAAAGAGTCATAGTAACTTTAAATAATCTTTTGGTATTCTAGGTATGAAAATAATAATTACTTGTTAATGACAATTTTAATGTAAGTGAATTTGCACTTTTTATTTTAACATTAATTATTTCTATGTACAGTCTTACATGTTCAAACTGTCATATGGGATACTTCAAAATATGCAGTATGCCACGCGAATCATTTCATTTGATAACCTAAGTCACAATATAGAACTTCAACCCAGACTAGGTGGCAGTGAAAGGGACAGATATGGGTCAGGCTCAATAAAGGGGGAAATCTCAAGATTCAGAGACAGACATGTGGCAGATGGATCCTTCAACAAGATAAAATCAGCCAATTGGTTGATCCAGCATCATAGCTAGGGTAAACCAAGAGGTGAAAATTGGGTAGCAAAGGCAAATCGTGCTAGAATAAAGTGACAGATGGAAATGTCAGAGCAGATGCTAAGGACCCAGCAACAGTCAAGCTGGAGGACAAAAAATTGAGTATTAAATAAAAAGCAAGAGCAGAAATTAAGGAACAAAACCAAGTTGAAGCACAAGGGGCTTCAAGGAACTCTCAGATCATCTTCCAGCTGTCTTTTAAGTTGTTCCATATTCCAATCAGCAGTTAGTTTCTGACATTATCATCTAATCTATTCATTTTGTTGGTTCCTATATATTTAGTTCTTCAATTACTTGCTTCATTTTTTAGCATATGATTGTATGCTTCCTCAAAGATGAAGGGTGCTTAGTTATGGGAAAAATGAGAGCTAAGTGAAGCCTGAGATCCACCCACCAATACATCCATATTCATCAATGCACCCACACACCTGAAGCAATGATGTTATGAAAACTATATTCTTAATGCATGCAATGTACTCAGATTTTTCTATTTTATTCTGTCCCATTCTATTTCATTTAAGAAAATTGTTGGAACTCACTAAATTGATTTGTTCAAGACCAACAAATTAATCACAGAACATGGTTTTAAAACATTAATCTGCAACCCCATATAACTGATGCTGGCTAAGACTTTGAGCTTGATGTCCCCTCTGTCTACACACACTGTCTGGAAATCTCTGTCAGCCTCCTTATTTTAAGTTTCTACTCACGTGTCACTGCTTCAGAGATGGTTGCCCTCATCACCCAGTCTGAAAAAGGCCTCTTTCACTCTAGTTCTATGGACAATGATTGTCACTTATTTTATTCACTTTATTTTATTCAAGCATCATGAGAGAGGAGAGCCCATTACCTTTTCCCTGCTGCACCTTCACAAACCATGGTACTATGGCCACAATTATATATTTCCACATCTGTTCATAATTCCAGGAGATTATTTTACAGTTAAAATGCCATTTTTGGTCAATTTGGAAAGGGTTATCAACAGCAGGTAATTGTGCTTTTCTAAAAGTATTGCTAAAGAAGAAAGTATTATCAGAATGAGAGAACTTCATTATATATTTTGAGCTAATTAGTAGTATACATAACCACATCTTTTCAATAGTGCTTTACTCTGTAGTGACTAGAAAACATTGTTCTTTGCTTTCCTCATGGTTAAATAGTAAACACAAACTTTACTTCATTTTCCCTTTTCATTGAACAGAAAGGGTTGGAAATTTTGCACTGTCTACAGCTTATACACTTTGAGAACCCCTTTGCACACTTTGATAATTTACATCCTTCAAGAATAGGAAAATTACAGCATGTCCTTTCAATGCTACCCAATGGAAAGAAAAAATGTTATAGAGAAATGGCAAGAATATTATACTAGAAAGAACTCTTTCACGTAATGTTTAGAAGAATATGTGAGCCTCTCAGGCCGCTGTTAGAAGGCTAGAAGGGGCCACACACATGAGAATGCCAAAGGTATTCAAGCTTTGTTCACTTCACACTATATCCACTTTTGCTTTCTAGGTGCAGAGTTAGCTTTAAAAATATATTTTTCTATTGCAGTAAAATAAAATTGGTACCATTGTAATTGCAATTACATCTTGTTTCATTCTCCTCGAGATTACTAGCATATTACTTTAATAAGAACTGTGGGTATTTTCCAACTCTTCCTTCTTACTCCCAAGAACCAGAGTTTTGGTATCATCCTTGACATAATTATTTTAATTATATTCATTATATGTACCGAGTGATTTCAGTTTGAGAAAGGAAATGTATTTCTAATTTATTGGTGACAAGGGCCTCACTTTCTCCCTACCCCACCTACCCTACTACAGCCTCTAACTCAGTTTGAAAATAAAACAAAGGCAGCTAGAAAACACCAGAGGTATTTCATGAGAAAATGTGAGAGGGCCTAAACTACACAACCGATGAGATAGGACACGTTCTAGGTAGTATGGCCATAGACCCAGACAACAAAGGAAGATTTCCCCAAATCTCTGAAGTGTCAGTGAATGATTGATAAAGGTGCAGCAATGCTGTTGAAAGAAATTACCATGAACATAATGCCTTAAAGCAATACATATAGTTATTATCTTACATTTCTCTAAGTCAGAAGTCTTAGTCAGGTCTCAGTAGGCTAAAATCAGGGTGTTGGCAGGGCAATGTCCCTTTCTGGAAGCTCAGGGAGAGAATCTCTTTTTCTTTCTTTCTTTCTTTCTTTCTTTCTTTCTTTCTTTCTTTCATTCTTTCTTTCCTTCCTTTTCATCTCCTAGAGGCTGTTGCATTTTTTGCTGTTGGTCCCTTCCTCCATCCATCCTCAAAGTTGTATTTCCCTTATGCTACTTCTAAGATCCTATCTTCCTCTGATTACAGTACTTTAACAACCCACCTGATTATACTGGTCTCACTAGAAAAATCCAAGGTAAATAAAGTAATTCTTAATAATGAGTCTAGCAGAATTCTGTTGCCAAAGTACATTTGGAAAGCTACATGCAAACAGATATAGATAATGATGGTTGTGTATGTTTTACATACCTCCTGTGCTCATATGTATGCTCTGTTGTCACACTAAATTTCAAAATACAAGTTCAAAGATGAAGTTAGTAAGAATTTCAAGATGGTAACAGCAAACCATGCGTCCAAGTGTATTGACTGAGAACAAGGCCTGTGTGAACAGGTCACACATCCATGAATCCCTTGAATTTAACCAAACCTAACTGGATGTAAAAATCAATATTTTTGGATCATGAAATACTACTTTTTTTTCTAACAGAAATAGTGGTCTTATTTCCATTATTTTTCCCTTCACTTAAAAATATAATCCATGTTAAGATTTGTGGCTTAGTATTCTGATCATGAACAATTGAACAACTGCTTTCATTATTATCTGACCTAGTTCTTCTCAATCTATCATGAGAAAGAAGTTTTCTTCCCTCAATTCATCACTAACTGATACTTTTGTAAAATATAAAACATATTTAAATATCTTGCTGATATCAGATTTTTGTGAAAGCATATGTACCTAGTCTAGATTTCTGAATGCATCTCAATGCAATAAGAGAATTAACAGCTTGCATACCACATTTAAGGTAGCGCTGATTTAGTGTGTATCCCATAGTTGCATTTTAATTGTGAAGATGATTTTTAAAATTTTATTCCCCAGTGAGGAACTGATTAGAAATATCATCTCAGAGTATTTTAATTCATTTATGGATAATAGAGTGATAACTGCCATGTCTCCTTTGTATTTTCATCATACTAAACACTATTAAAGTATTTTTAAAAAATAAATTCTTGAGAGTATAGATAACTGCTATATGACTGACTTGAAATATTTTCTTAAAAAATAAAATAATGGTAAATTTAGTTAACTGAAAAGTTGAAAAGCAATACTATGTACACACAATTTTTCCTTTGCATGGAATTCTTATGAGGAAAAGTAAACATCCAGATCCACGTGTCTCTGGAAAAGAACTGGTAGTTTCTCAGGACCCTTTGGGAAGTGTACTTGGGTTGGGAAATTCTTTTATTATTTAAAAAAATGATAAATCTGGCCACTTGTTACTTTTTCATCCTGTAGCATTCTTCTCTGGAGAGTTTCTTGTTGGTTGGTCCCCACACATTCACTCCTGAACTTCTTGTAAAATGTGCTACAATTTTCCAAGTGATTAATCATTACTACTATTAATTAAACTCAATTACTTCTCCTCAACTATAAATTTGTAAAGTCAGGACAAAACAGAAACAAAAACAAAAGTAGACAACCAAATCTCTTGTGCTTCCTAACCTGGCTAAGAAGTGGCAGAAAGAAAATAGGATCAGGAGGACTTTCCAATGTAAAGAATTTGACTTCAACATGACTCAGACACACAGTATCTGGAAGATACCATGGCACTATACTTGAAGTCAAAAGTTTTTATTGTTTTATTTTTTAATACTCAAGATATGGCTTGAAATATCAAGAATCTCTGAATAAGAAAATACTTGTCAATTTTTCTTCTTGAAGGTGATATGGATAGAGAGACAGAGAAGAAAACTTAAAGAGAAAGTTAATATTTAATAGATCAAAATATGAAAAATATAAAAATCAAGTCTTTATTATAATCTATTACTTCGTTTTCTCGTCAATCTCTTAATCACTACACAAAGCCCAATAATCACTGAAAATGTAGGATGAGTGAAGGACTTTTTAAAATTCTTTTGAAACTAAGAACCAAATCAGGTTAATTAGAAATCTTGGTCCATGGAATAATTTCTACATTGGTTCAAAGATGTCAAAAAGACTCACAATTTTAAATCTCTGTAAAACTAATTTTATGCTTAATCTTTAGGATTATCCTAGATTTCAGAGATTTTACATGTCAAAGAGGCATTAAATTGATGGTCTTTATTTTCATACCATTTAGTCATTTCTTACTTTTGTAGTTTAGGAACTTTAAAACTATTATGCCCGAAGTATTATTACAAATATGGCTTCATTAAGTGGATAAATCAAATCTTTCTATTCTTTAATGAAAATAGAAAATTCTGAACCACTCAAACCAAGGAAAATAACTGTATAAATAGACACATTTAAATAGTCATTGGAGTGCTAGCTACACTAGCATATGTTGCATGCTTTCTACTTCTGATTGTATATACTCATAGCATAAATTGTACATGATGTTATTTCTAATAATGAATTATGATTCTGGGGATATTGAGAAGCTGTTCTATTCATGAACATATATGAAAAGAGATATAACAATTAAATAAGGTTTATTTTTAACTTATAGATATATTTAATAGAGGTACATATAGCACAACATATCATAACATTCTGTAATATGATGTTACTGTGCCGAGGGAAGTAGCTAGAAGGCAAACTTTGACTTTTCAGGGTCGACTTCTCCAAGTGATCCTAGCTCTTTATCCCTTTTGGCCCCAGAATTCGTATCTTGTCAGGCAGAAAGTGTGAATAGAGGGCCGGGGATTTAGCTCAGTGGTTTCCCCACCTGATGCTCAAGCGCAAGGACCTGAGTTCAATGTTCGATCTCCGGTACAAAAAAAAAAAAAAAAAATGTGAATAGATCCATCCACTCACCTCTTCTTTACTAATCCCTTATTCTAGGCTAGATACTATATTCAATGCTAAGGTTATAACAAATGTGAGAGACAGATATGGTCTTGGCCCTTTCAGGACCATACAGATATGTATGTATGCATATCCCTTTTGGGCTATATAGTCTAGCAATGGTTTACAGTGTACTAGATACTAATCCAAGACCAAGCTCACATGCTTATGTGGCGTGTGAGGCTACAAAAGTCACTTATTTATTTATTCATATATTCAGCCTATAATTTATGAATAACTCCTGTGATTCAAGCTATCTTATAAGTCTTGTAAATACAAAGATAAAAGTTCTTCTGTGGCCAAAGGATTTACATTCTAAATTAAAACAAAAACAAGCCTCACAAGTATAATCATTATAAACAAAGGATGCATAGCACAATGCAAAGAATACAGCAAAGCAAGTAGATTCAAAGGTGAAGTTGGCTATTGTACCTGAAATTGTGAGATTAAGGAGAAATACTGATAGTCATGGAAGCCACCTCAATATATTGCCTTTTTAACTTGTACATGGTGCTAATCTCCTTGTATTTCAGTATTTTGTATGCCTGAAAGAAGAAAAAAGTGCCTAACTCCTACTGTTTAAAAGTGAAGATTAAATGAGATAACACAGATAATAAGTAAATATTAGTTATCATTTGTTATGGTTTATATCTAGATAACTCCCCCGACCCCCGGCCTCATGTGCTCATAGGTGGGGCTTTTGGGAGGTGATTGGGTCGTGGGGACCTGATACTCATCAGTGGCTTAGTCTGATGAGTTAGTTGATGGCTAAATGTGGTCCCAGGAAGTGGTTTATTGGAGGCCTGGCCCAGAAGGGTCTATCATCCTTCCTCTTTCCTTGTTCTATCTGCTTCCCACTGCCATGCCGTGGTAATTCTCCTTTGTGATACCCTTCTGCTATCCCACCTTACCTTGAGGACAGCTGACTATGGACTGCAATCTCTACAAGCTGTGAGCCAAAATAAACCTTTCCTCCTTTAAATTGTGGGATTCAGGTATTGTGTCTCAGCAATGAAAATGTAAAGAAAACATAATTTTAATTCGTATCACCTTTATTTTGTATTTTATTTTCCTTGTCTTCATTAGATTTGTGAAAATTCTTTAAATTCCTTTTTACTTCCTCAAGAAATTGTGCCTCTTGGTATGTTAATCAAATAGTATATTGTTTTATATTTTTTACTTCATTCAATTCTGCTCTATTGTTTTATTTTTTCTTATAATTGACATAAATTGAGTGGTCTGCTTAGCACATTAATTAACCTATTTTCATTTTTATTTAATAATGAAAAACAATAAATGTTACAAATTTATCTTTGAATATAGCTTTAGTCATGTCATATAATTGCATAGTGAATTTGTGTACTATGCAATATGTAGTACATTTGTGTTCATTAATTTATATGTAGATATTGTTAGGTTTTTAATTTTTTCTTTGGAAAAATATTTTTGGATAATGATTTAAATCTTTGGTTAATAGCAATATAAGGTTTGCTTTTCTTTACCATTTTTACATGGCATATGCAATTTCTACTTTTGTACCTTATTGAGACCTTTTATTTTGTGAACTTTTTTCAGTATATAAACTACAGATATTTGGAAAAAACAGTTCAATGACATAAATTTTGTTATACATTCATTACATTTGTGTCATGATTATTTGTCAATTTAGTATCAAAATATCAAAATCATCATAAATAGCACCTCAAAGTCTTAAGTCTTCCCTTTCTTTCTATTTGGTTTAAAATTTACTGTTTAAAAAAGAATTTCTGTTTCAGATATGTTAATTCTCTGCTAATGGTTAAAGTTTCTGTTCTGCTCTACCTTCATTAAATAATGTCTTAGCCACATAAAATGACCTTTTTTGTCCCATATAGTGCTTTGGGGCTGAAACCATTTTTTCCTGAGACTAAATAAAATCACGATCATTATTTCCTTCAAATTTCTCAAATAACCTACATCGTCTTACTCTCTACTGAGTGAGAGTAAGAAAAGATAAATATAAATTCAGTAGTTTCTGTGTCAAAGCTATACATATGAGAATTAGAAACATTTTTCTTCTGTCGTGGTCACTAATATATCAGGTGGATAATCACCCTTAGAAACATGAATATCTGCTCTTAGTTTGAATTTATTAATTTTTCATTTAACTTGGATAAGACCACTCTTGATTAATAAAAATGTAGTACTAAAAAACTTATTTTATGACTATCAGTGATTGAATTCTCAAGGAGTTACTAGTAGAGAAGAAAACTACTTTAATACAAGTAAATATATCTACATTTTACACATCTAAATTCTTTTAATTAATCATCAAATTAACCAATCAAATACAAAAAATATGTATTTATAGCATAATTCCTGATTGTGTATAGTAACAAAAGCATTTTTTTGTAATGCTTAAGAAGTTAGAAGAGTGGTAAATACTATAGCTTATCTAATTATTTTCAGTTTTTTTTATCTAATATTAAGAAATTCTAAAGAGCAATGAACCAGATAATTATAGAAGGTAGAGGGAGAAGATAAGTCTCCAATACAGAATATGCCTCTCACACATTTCTTGAATAATAAACAGAAAGAAAATAGAAACTGAATTCCTAAAGTAATTATATAACCACTTCTAAAAAAGCTCAGTATTATCGCCAGTACTAATGGATAGATTTTACATTTGTTGATTTTATAAAATTACCTTTCAAAAGCTCTAAATTGATGTTTTTACTTTCCAAAACTAGGTTAAACCCATGGCTTCCAAATGAGGAACTGGGTGGATTTTTTGCTATATGTTTTGCTACAGAAAATGAGTGCAATGGCAGAATGAACAATGTTTTATAATGTGTGTATGTGTGTATTTATAATGTCTATTATAAATATATATGAAGCTGCTTTTGGTGAAAGCTGAATATGTTGACACTGAACAAATTGACATATTAAACTATCTAGACAGCATTTGTCACAAAATCTAGCCTCCCTTATATTTCATGTTATCTGTGGGAAAGCTGTCATTTGAGTATTTGGCATTGGATTTTGTGAGAGAAATCTTGAAAAGAAAGAGAGCAAAACCATGCCTACAAATACAAATAATTAAAAGTAGAAGAAAGTGGAAATATTTAAGTAACAGTATCACCCCCACACACTTTATATGGACTCCATTTGAACATATATGAGATAATCAGATAATTTTCTCCTTTTCAAGGAATAAGAATTAATTAAAAGTAGTTTGTTTTTGTTCATGTTTACAGAAAATAATGAAGTACTTCTTCACATACTAGGAGTCTGTTTAAGATATGTGGTGTGATTAAAAATTATAGTGTGTGTTTAAATTTTTAAAAAAATAATTACAGCAAAAAACACATTGTACTTATGCCCTATGAGGGTTCTCCTCCTCACTTTGAATACTCTTATCTCTTCATTATCGCCACTTTCTCAAGAAGTTCTGGATGTCTACATTCTCACGTGTGTCTTTGTGGTGTTATGACTACCGCCATGTTCCAGATCAACTCAAAATATTTAACTTTCATGGTCATTTTGACTTTGGAAAAGACACAGAAATAACTGGTGCCAGATCCAGTGAATAAAGTGGAAGGGAAGCCCTACTTTACCTTGGATGGCTCTCGGCAATTGCATTCAGTGTATTTTTTTTAAATCACAATTCGTAATGATATGAAACAAGATTTCCAGAATTGCTTCAGAAAGTGGCAAGAATGATGGGATAAGTGTATCCAAAGTGAGGGTGAGTATTTTATGGGAGATAAATGACAATGTGTCTTTCCTTGTAATAATTTTTTAAATTTAAACATTCACTGTATATTTCAATATACAGTACACTTTTATGTTCAAGAAATTTGATGTGCTTATGTTCTAATAGTAAAGACCCTGGCTTTTCTTTATTTTTCTAAAGTCCACTGTGTCTGTTGAAGTCTGACACCATGGCTATGTGAGATATACAATTAGAAAATGGTTACGATAGTGCAACACACTAAAGTATTTAAATGGTTGCCCATTTTCCTGACTTTGCCACTAACAATGGAGTCCTAGACAAGGCAGGGTCAGAATAAATCTAGGGACCTATCTTTGTCCATTTGTGCTGCTATAACAGAATACCATGAATGGGTCATCTATAAAATATGAAAACTCTTGTCAGAGTTTTGGGGGCTAGAAGCAAAAATTGAGGCACCACCAGATTTCCTTGTCCATGGAGAGCAGCTGTTTACTTCCAAGATGGCACCTTATTGCTGCATCTTCCAGAAGAAAGGAACATTGTGTCCCCATGTGGTGCAAAGCAGATGGGCAAGGTAGCCAAATGCTTTGTGAAATCTCTTTTATGTGAGAGAGAGGAGGCTTCCTGACCTAATTATCTCTTAAAACCCCCACCTCTTAATATCATCACTCTGGCAACACCTGAATTTTGTTGGGACACATTCAAAGCATAGCAGCTGCCTTCTTATTCTAAATGTTTCTGTGTCCTTTCTCTAAAAGTCCCTGTTTTGTCCCCTTTCTCAGTCTAATCATGCCTTGTATCATTCTTGCTGCCACCTTTCTCCTCTTCATTCCCTTGATCCTCCTTTTGTTAGTCCACCTTAAGTCTTCTCTAGCCACCAGTAAATTCACACATGTGTACCTGCCAGGGTAATGAGCTGAGGAAGGGAAGTGGGGAGACAGACAAAATAGCTAAAAAATGAAAGCATCCTGACTTAACTTCTTCACCAGTAGAGTCAAGAATAGGATCAAAAAGTTGAAATACTGACTCATCTAAATACAAACAAGTAGTACAATGGCACAATCTTATAATGAGAAGTAAAACACATTTTTTTCATTCTAACTGATTTATGTGCTTTATGGAATGAGAAGAGATAATAAATAGTGTGATTGCTTTACACAGAAAATATTCACCAGATTTGGAACCCTTTCAAAGGTCTTTGGAGGTTTTGATAACTAAATGATAAAACATAAAACTAAATTTGAAGTAACCGCTGAAGTTATTTATTTATATTAGATAATTTTCTCAAGAGTTATGCTTTTCGTTTCTGACTCTCACCATCATAAAGTTTTTATTTCATCGGATAAGTCTCAAGCTTCTCCATACATTTTTTAAATCTGTAAATTAAAAATATTTAAAAGAAAGTCACATGAACTCATCTGGACTGCTGCTTGATCATTTGATATTCACGAACATTTCATTTTTATAATGGGTCAATAACAGGGGATGTAACTGATGGTCTTATTTCAGAGCTGGAAACTCAAAACACTTTGAGTGTCATACAGTTTTATTCTGTTATGCTACTTCAGTTTGTCAGTAGGTAAAAACTTTTCCCATTGCCCAGAAGGCAGTACCTTCTGTGAATAGTTGGTGTAGACAAGCATTCATTGTTCAGAGGTTTGAATCCTTGCTGAGCAAAAGCCACGGCATTATAAAGATGCCAGTTTAATTTTTTTAAAGCTTGAATGTTTTAAAGCTAAAAAGGAACTCTCACTGTTGAGGCAGTCATGAAAGAAAACCTCCTTTCACAACCCCTGGAACAAGTGGATGAAGGGAGTTAGAGTAAAAGTGCAAAACTGGGAACTTGGCTTTTTTCCAAAAAAACAGAAAAAGCCACAGTTAGAAGTAATTGAACACTTTGGAAATCCTTTTGAAGACCTAATGCAGTGGAACTTTTAAAAATGAATAAAAGCTAAGTGCATAATAATTCCATGTAAAAAATATAAATGAATGTTTTAAGTACTATGTAAGGAATTTATAAATGTTTAATGTTGTGAGACCAAGCAATACCACCCTTTGGTAATATATGCTAAGCATTAGCAGCATTTGTTACTTGGAAGAGACAATTTAAAACCCTGGAAAATTTTTATCTCTTGCTATTTTTGCCTTGTTTATTTTTCTTAGTTTATTGTATCTGTATTGATTATTCATGTTAAGTAGAATTTTGTGCACCTGAAAACTGTATTCAAACATGGGAAGATGATGAAAACCATTAGACTTAACTACAAAATTTCTCATTCATGTTGTGACTAATGATATGTTAAACAATTTTATGTATTACATAGGAATATAATAGCATTGCATTTGCCTGGAAAATGTAGAAATAGATTTTAGCTCTGTTAATAGAACACATATTATTAGTATTGAGTATCTTGCTACATGTGGTATTTTTAAATAAAAAGATATGGAAATCTTTGATATTTGAAGAATTTTGATATAAAAACAAATGCATGTAGAGGACACTGGAGGTTGAGATCTACAGTGGGCAAATCCCAGCAGTGTTTATCATGCTCAAGCAGCATCTGTTTTCTCTTAAATGGATATAAGATATTGTATATTAGTACTTGAGGTAAGGTACATGCAATCTCCCCCTTGAATATCTTAAGTTTCTTTGTGGCCATTTTCTTTAGATTTATTTATCCCTCTTGATCTGTGGTGACTCCACTTGCAGGAAGCCAGAGGATGTTAGACTTACCACCAACACGCACATTTACATGTACACCTACCAGGAGACTGAGATTGTTTCATTTTGAGCAGTGAATTTACTCAGGACTAGGGATAGCTACCTAGAACATGGATATCTGAAGAATAAGAATAACTGATATGGTGAAGCTTGGCAAACTCCTGATTCAGAAATTATAATTTTTTTGAGACAGGGTCTCACTATGTATTCCAGGATGGCCTCGAGCACACTGTGTGGCCCAGGATGGCCTCAAATTCACAGCAATCCTCTTGGCTCATCCTCCTAAGAAAATATAATAGCAGAATATTAACGTTAGGTGGTATTTTAAAAATTATCTAAAGCATCTATTTGTCTCAGTGAAGCATACATTACTCTGAGGTTCATTTCTGATTGGTGTTACCTTGAAAGAAAACTAACTTCTAGTGCTTGTTTTGAATTCAGTTTGTGGAATGATTTGAGTTTGTCCAGCAATGTACAGAAGAAAGCTCATGTCTTTTTTTTGTAAAGTGTAAATATAAAGCAATTTATAGAAAGCTGATTTATTTTTGTGAGTCATATCCTGTCTTTGAAAACAGTTACTAAATTACAGTCATCAAAATAGTCCGTGTCATGATAGCATGGTTGGAGTAAGCTGATCGAGGTAGATGTTCTGAATGGCATTTCAGTACTTATTTAATAGTCTCATATGTCTCTAATCACACATGGAATGCAGTTTCCATACTGAAAAAGAGGCATAAAGACACATTTTGTCTATAATTTGCATAGAACAATAACCTAATTTCTTTCTTCATAGATCTCATTTTGTGAAAGCAGTGCCTGACAATTTGTCATCTTCCTCTCCTTTCATTATCTCATCACAAGGGATGGTCCTGATCAGAATTAAAGTACTCTGTTTAGTGTCAGATCAAACAATACAAACTAACTTATGCAGAACCTTCCCTTACTATTTAATACAATACTCATTTAATCCTAGAAGAGTCCACAGAATATGAATAGCTAGTTAAATTCTTCTCATGTTCCAAAGAATATTTCAGTAATAACATTTACATATTCACTTAAATTTAATTATACAATATATAACACTTAGAAACATTACATGCTGAAAGATAATTTTGAATTAAGTGCTTTTAACATCATTAGCATATTACTATATTTTTAAAATAACAACTTGAGTATTTAAGTAAACGCTTATCATTTTAGTTATATGAAAGGTTATGTGGAACCTGCAAAGTACTTAACTTCCACAGAGGCCTTACTGACTGGGCATTTACTGCACTTAATAGATGAAATTCAATTCATAAAAACAACCACATGCAATGTTGAGATAGAACATGTAAGAAAGTAAATAAGTGTCATTTTATTTTGTTTTTGCTTTGTTGTTGCAAAACGTTATAAATTGACAAATGCAGAGGCCTCTAATTGTGTGTTAAAATGCCGTTTGTATCTAATGAGAACTAAAAATGCTCATGGATAATACCATGGAATTTTATTATGAAGTTGTATAACAAGATATATGGTTCATTGTCTGTCTTATTTTAAAATTTGTCTATTATAGTAAATGACTATTCCTCTATTTTATAATTGTGCCATTGAAGCAGATTCTACAAGGTAAATTATTATAGTCCTTAACAACATCTCCTGTTAAGGATTAATTTATTAGCTATAATTTTAAATATCTCAAGGTTCTTCTTTAGCTCTTTGCTCTCTGGAGGTGGGTAATTCTAATAATCAAACTAGGTATCATTATTTTAGAAATCAGTACTGCTTCAGGTATTTTTCATATTCCTAGTTTCTCAAGGATTTAGTTTTACAAACACTTTCATTTGTTATTGCCTTTCATTGTATATTTGCCTTTGCAAAAAAGCATCAAACTGCTTCCCAGAACCTTAAAGATATGCCATGCTTCATGAACTTTTATGCTATATATATTTTTCCTTACTTTATTTTGTTGTACTACTTTCCACCATGATTCTGAAATCTTTTCTGCTTATGTTAGTATAACTACCTGTCCATACTTTATATTCCTGTTCTTTATTCTAGTGGTGTTTTGCTATTCTACATTGTTAATATTATTCATGAAATAATCCCCTCCTCTCATGTGCTAATTGTATAATCACATTTAATCATCAACAAACTCAGAAAGCTGTTAGCCTTTCTTGTTTTACTGTATGCACTCTCCAAGAATACTCCTTTACTGGAGATAAAAAAGAAAAAGTAAACCAGTGTGTGTGGTTGAATTACAGAATACAGAAACACTATTGCATATCTGCTAGCCAGAGATATTATTCTGTCTTATTTAATCCAGACTCTGAAAGTCAGCGTGATCTTAATCACTCTGATGGAGTGCTGAATTAATTTAATAATTCAACTTATGACTATGCCACAGTTAGAATACTGTTTGATAATGTTCAAAGTGACTTCAGTTCATTATTTCATTTAATTCTAGGAAAGAGGATGCTGAAGTAGCTGGCCTATGATCCATTCACTGCTTTTGGGAGGAAATAGAAATGAGGACAATGCTGAAGAGAGAGGAGGGGAACTTGTACTTATGTATAATTTCCTTGCAAAAAAATAATAACCAGACCTTCTGGAAAATGAACTTATGATATTTCAAGAAAAAAGGACTTTATTCATGGAATCCTCTTAGCAGCATATTCGCGGTTTAGGATTGGTTATGTCAAATGAATCCAGAATCTGTTGTTTTAGACAGACTTGCAGGGTATGAAATCTTGCTTGCTGACTATGTGAGCTATTGCATCTAGATATCTAATAACTTAAATGATCTGCTGCTGTGTGAGAAAATCTCGAGCCAATGAAGCATTGCAGGGTCACAGATGGAAGAAGGTACTAGAACTATGAGTATACAAAGTGGAGGAACAATAAATTTGATCCTTGGATGGACAATTTTAGAAGGATCTTGTAGATGCCATTCCTGTACTGCACACAGGACAGATGCATAAAAGCATCTCAGCTAGGAAATTTTTTAAAAAGATGAATATACATTTATGCTGACAGACAGCTCATGGGGGAAAATCTGTATAATTAAACCAAAAACTAAGCAATTATTTCTGTTACTTAAACTCACTGAAAAAAGTAAACCCCCAAAATAAGTCATTGG
Source organism: Heterocephalus glaber (assembly GCF_000247695.1). The sequence goes on along the minus strand of NW_004624810.1, from coordinate 9,359,966 downwards.
TATGGTGTGACTGTTTAAGCCAACAAACTTTTGGTTATACTATCAGGCTTACCACATACCTGGATCAATTTACAACTTATGGCACAATTTCTGCCAAATTGTATAGGAGATTTATGGTTAAGGTTCTGAAATATTGTCTTTAGGGGAGAACAGTTACTTCATTTCTGATAACTCAAAGCCACAGGAGAAGCCGCTTGTCCATAATGGCTATCTGTGACAGGAAATTCATTATACATCTCAATGGATTTTTTTGTTTGTTTGGTTCTTTAGTTCATTGATGGTTAATAGGTTGGTTATTGAGACAAGTGATGTAGCCTGGGCTGGCCTCAAAGTCACGATCCTCTTGCCTCCTGCCCCAGCCTCCCAAATGCTAGGATTACAGAAGTGTGTTATCATGCTTATCGAAGTATTGTTATTATCCTGACATTTGACTGGGTTTCATGGGAAATAAGCATTTATGTGTTGAGTACTGAGACACAGCTTATGTGCTAGGAAAGGGAGCTGAATGAAGGTTATGGAGAACTTGGTGATAAACATGTGGAGAAGGATGCGTTCCCTTTAAGCACTAATTGTGCTACACTGACAATGCCCAAAAAGCTGTGACTGACATGTGGGTGTATAGCAAGGACAGCAAAGGAAAAATGAAAGGGTTATTAGCATCATTAGAAAAAGGAAAACTTACCAGAATCTTCACATTCCCTAAGGAAAATGTTGGTGCACAGCCTCCACCTTGAAGTATCTTTTCTTTGGCTCCCAGCAAACATAGTGATCTACATTCCAAAACATATAATAGTTCTAATGTTGAAAATGATTGAATCTTTAATAAGTTTGCTTTATTCTCATTCTTATCTGATTTGTGCCAGAGGTCCAACCCAAAATATTCTTCCTTTTTTTCTTTCACCTTAACACATACAGACACACAATATCTCACTCCGTGCCCTCCTCACTTTAGTTTGCATTAGATCTTGTAAACACGAATGTGTAGGAAATCCTACTGTTGGCAAAACTAGTGTTCTAATATAATACCCAAAGCTTTTAAAAGACAATTTTATGTTTATGAAGAACTGTGTCTAAAATATTTTATTTCAAAGTTTGTTGTTTTAATCATAAATTACAAAATTTATAGGAAATTCTCAGTGAGAAGACGTAACAGTTATAAGCTACAACATAACAGGAAGGAATAGATTGTTGTCATAAGACAGTGGCACCTGACAAAGAGATAAATGTCAAGGCAAAGTCATTGCAAAGTCTAGCCATTAATCAAAAGTACACATTGAATGAGAGTAGGGTAAATTTATCAAACAACTGTTCTAGTCCAAAATTTATATTTTTCTCATCCCTGCTAATCTATGACTTAGATGCTGTCATTTCACCTGCCAGATGTTTGTGTAGTTAAGTGACTTGGGTCACTGCTGTATTATATAACCTTGACTTTTGAGTGATTATTGTGCTTAGCTCAAGAAATGCCTTATAGTAAGAGGAAATTTAAAAAGTTAACTGATATGACTTTCTTTCTTCTACCAAGAATATTTTAATATGCTTATCCTTAAAGTGACTTAGTATGGTTTGCGTTAGAATGCATATCTAATAGATTAGTAGGCTAGAAATTCAAATCAAAGCTAAAATAAAGGAGAAATATACTTAAAGCTATTTTAACATAAGCATAATGAGTCTAATAAATGTACTGGTTGCTCTGCGAATCTTATTCCAAACTGGTGTAGTCTCTGGCATTGAAAGTGTGATACTTTTATTTGATACGGACATCTCTATTCCCATCCAGAGCCACTTATACTCATCACCATTTATAAATCAATGTAATGAAGAGGGCATTTTTTCCTTAATCTAACAGATCCTTCCACCTTCCAGCAATGAATTTAGAATTCATTTAACTTCTTAAAACTGTGGAGACACAGAGACCAACTTCCTCAAATGCATGGTAAGTCTCCAATAATGAGTAAACTGAGAAAGTATGTGAAAATCATTATGCAATTCATACAATTATATATATATATATTGCTATTTCTCAGAACCACTTGGGGATGGCATTACTCTGACATAATAAAAATGTTCTTCATTCTACTCCCTAAATACTCAAAGCAGTTGAGTATGGTTTACTTCTTCCAAATTCTTGCCAAACTCCTGGATCTTACACCCTCATAATCTGAAAGAGAATGAAAACTGAAAGTTGTGGAGATGGCTAAACAAAAATAATGAACATCACAGACCTTAAAATAGAATTACTGAAAAATGTTGTGTTCTTCATTGCTTTCTTCATTCATTTGTGGGTTCAATCAAAACTTATTGAATAGCTCCCATATGTTGACTATTCCATATTGTTAAAGGAAGAAAAATGAATGTGTAAGGCACAGTCTATCCATTGTGAAATTCCTAGCTTAATATATATAATATTATATATATTATTGTATATTATTATATATATTTATATTATATATTATATAGAGGGACATTATGAATGTGTGTTATATATGTGTGTATATATATGTAGACATACACATGCATATATGTAGACAGACATATGCATGCTTAGTTAAGAGTAAATAATTCAGTACTACTAAGAGCACATGCTTAATTTAGAGTTGAGGGAAAAATGAGGATTATCAGAAGTGTAATATAACTTTATAGACTTTAATATGTCTTGTAAACATTGCCAGGGAGTTTTAATTTTATCTGTAGAGAAAAGAAAGTTATAGGAAGATTATAAACAAAGGAATAATGGAATCATGCCTGACCACAGTGCAGGCATCACAGAAACAAAACATTAGAAACACAAGCGCAAGGTCCCGAGTTAGATCTCCGGTACCAAAAACAAAACAAAACAAAAACAACAAATAAACCAAACATTAGAAACAGAAAGTCTTTGCTACACATTAAGAGCTGGTGATTGCTCAAAGGACAAAGGGTCTTGGAGGTGAAGAGAAGGACATTAGGCCTATATGAGAGATTAAACTGACAGTCCTTGGTGAATTATTTGGGGATGTAAGAGAAATAAATGACTCAAGGATGATTTTGACGTTTTAAGCTTGGAAACAGAACTGTTAGAAAAAGACTTTGTGATTCAATTATAAAACTATTTTCACCAGCTTTAATTGTATGAGTACTTTTAAACAGTTTGCTCAAGTTCCTTATGACTTATTTTTTGTAAAACAAGTATAATAATTACTATTATCTTATAGGATTGTTATGAGAATTAATGAGTCAGTACATGTGATGCTCTTAAATTTGTACCTGGAATATAATGTATTGAATAAATGTTTGCTGTTTTATTATTATATTACTATTATTATTATATAACATCATTGTTATCATTATTGTGATATCATTGATGAATTCCAACAAAGGTGATAATTTTGAAGAAAATTCATTGAATCTTCTTTTATGTTAACCAAATATTCTAGTCAAACATCTACATAGAAGTAAAAATTAGGTCATTTGAAATATAGTTCTTGAAAGAAGTGATAGCACATTAATTTGGAATTCAACATATACAGTTCTTGTCTAAGGTTATACATTAATTTCAATTGCCCAAGTATAAAACATACAGAAAGAAAGAGGAATGTTTAGAAAAAAAATTATCTTAGAAATATCAATTTTTATATAACAAGTTGAAGATGTGCAATGATAGTGTCCTGAAATACAGGTATAAAATGAAAGAACTTGGGTAGATGCATAGAATAGCCAAAAGAAATCAGTAAGAAAGAAAATGAATAAAACTGCATTATCAATTTTTAAAATATATGAGTGCTTATTAAAATTCATCAAATAAGTGTTATGGATTGACTAATTTGATAATTGAGAAATAAATTTTCATTCCTATTACTATCACATACATTGAAATTAAGTGTTAGATTGAGAAACAGTTTAAGTAATGTGAGGTATCAACTTTAGATTTGTGATCCAAGTTGTTAATGAAGAAATGAGGAAAGCTTTGCTTTGTTAAAATCTAATTGTAGATATTTTCCTTTAAGTGAATTGTATGACATATAGATTTGTTTCCGTGGTGTTATTTACACAATTGTGAGAAATGATTTAGCCAATGTTACCCATGGGTAGAAGAAAGAAACCACTCATATATAGAGAACTTAAGAAAATTAACACAAGAGAAAATTAAAAAAAAATACTATTAACTTGTAAGATTCTTATGAGAATTAATGAGTCAATACATGCAATATTCTTAATTATTTTAGTGAAGTAAACAGCCTAGGTATTATGACTTGCTATCCAAAGTTCCTGTATGTTGGTATAAGCCATTGAATTTATGATGGAAAAATCATTCTATTTAAAAGAATATAAAATATGATGGCTAAAAGTTACCTAAATAAGAAATAAATGAAACCTGTATTTTGCATGGCTTAGTGGAATGAGTAAACAAATTCCTAAGTGAGAATATTGAAAAAAATTTGCCAGTTTTTAATATTCTTGCCAGGAATTTACCTCAGTGTTTCCGCCACCTGCCTCACAAGCGCAAGGTCCCGAGTTCGACCCCTGGTACAAAAAAAAAAAAAAAAAAAAAAATATATATATATATATATATATATTTATATTCTTAATTTCAATCACAGCCTCAATAGAATAACTTTAAACCTTAAAATTTACATAAACAAGCAAATTATCATAAGATAGATTTGAGAAAGATGAGTAAATAGCTAAATAAAATGAATTATTAAAGCATATAGCATTAAAATTCAAATCAATTTTAAAAATCTCCAGTCATAATTTATAAATTAATTTTTAGTCATTTGTTAATCTAGAAATAGTGAACAAATTACAGAATGTTTTACTTCGTTAATAATGAAATATATGTAAATGAAATCTATAATTATAAATATTCTTTTATTGTTTTGATTAGCTGGTGTTTGAGGGGCACCTAACCTATAATAGTCAATAAAATAATTACATGGGGGGACCAGGGATTTAGCTCAGTGGTTCCACCGCCTGCCCTACAGGTGTAAGGACCTGAGTTCAATCCCTAGTACCAAAAAATAATAATAATAATAATTACATGATTTAAATGTTTATATTCTTTGTCCTAGCAATGATATTTTTATGAAGTTACCTTAGTGAAATTTATACTTGGAAAATACATTCATGTAAATATGTTTAGTACAATATTAAAATGATCAGAGCAACATAAATGTCTTACAAGATGAGGAATGTTAGTTATGACAGTCAATGTTATTTCATACTACATAAGCTTTAAATTGTAATTGCATAAGAAATTATTATTACTAAATTTTGAATAAAAATTTGGATGTTAACTATACATTCAGTTTAGTTCAATTCTCTCTTTCTGTCTCTGTATGTATATACATACATACATATATATATGTATATATATATGTATGTATGCATGTATGTGTTTCCATTCCAATCATTTTTCCCTTGGAATCTGAATTATTTATTGCTTTGCTAAAAATGCAATAATCAAAATAGAAAAATCAAGGTATATAATTAGAGGCTTATCAGAAAGATGATGATGTTCTTGCTTAAATTTAGTGCATGTATTTGATATTACTCCCCTGGCAAAAACAAGTATGAACATGTTCCCAATAATTGACAAAATGATATTAAAATAATACTGGTTAAATAGTTAATGGTATAAAAACACAGTGTATTTGAATTTTGCATTTAATGAAAGGATTATAAATAAACAAGAAATTTCAAAGATAGTAGAAGAGGTACCAGAATTAGTTCAAATGGCAGAATTCTGACAGCGGTTGTGTCTTAAGTAGGACACTGACTGCAAGTTAGAGGCATTGCTTTATAAGTGGAAATACTAGCTCAGATTTAAGGGAAGTAGGTGTGCCTGCCTCTGAGAGCAAAGCACCTCAGATGAATATATTCCACTTGTCTTGCAAGAGGCTCTGTATTCCAGGAGGTGGTTTATGGATAAGGCTGAAAAACAAGATACAAAGTTATGAATGTATAAGTTTTCACATATTTACCTAGATAGGTGATTAATCACTTCCTTATTTTATTCAGTCCAATAAATAATCACAGAGAAAATACTTCTCTAAGTAAAAATTAGTTGTTTATGGCAAATCAATTATTTAGAAGGTGAAGTTTAATAGTCATTTTGGTGAAGAGTATAAAGAGCACTAGGCTGCAAATTTGAACCCTTGGAAATGATGTCAGTTTAAACAAACTTGAACAAGACCCACAGTTGTTCCAGAACTCAGGGTTTAAAATATACAATAAGGCCTTTGTTTTTAAATTATTACCAATATTTCTTCTATTTCTTCTTTGCATTTTAATAACTTCATTGAAAGATATCTCTTAGTAGCAAACATAATGGTGGTTGGTTAGGTTACCTTGCCAACTCAAAATTAATACTGATGTTTTCAGAATATTAAAATATATCAGCCTTATGGGAAAACTGATGTTATCCACAAAACATGATTTACAAAAAGTTAAAGGTAGAAAACACTGTGGTTCTTTGGTTTATTTTTCAATGCTTATTTGTCCATAGCATGATGTCAAAATTGGTTGCATCCATTCTGGATAGACTCAGGCTTCACTAACTGTTTACAACACTAACAATATACGTACATATCCTTACATTGATTGGCTCACATGGGGAATTCCAAACACTACCCCAGAATTCTCATAATTATGGTGGTGTCTCCTTACTTTTCTTAAGACCCATTATGGAAATTTGAGAAAGTATATTCTATTCCTTAAAAAACAAAACAAACTTGGAAGCAATGGCAGTTTTATGGAAACAGCCCATAGTAAAACCTGGAGTGCTTTATCCAGCCAGAAAGTAGGGTAAAGCAAGTTTTCAGCGTAATAATTGATTTTGACTTACTATGTAACATAAGAGAACATATTTGATTTTTAATGGAATTAGATACGCCAAGGAAGAAGATTTTGTGTAGAAATTTTTATCATTGATACAAATGTCACCTGTCACCTGTTTTTTAGAAGAAACATTTAGCTCAAAAAATATGCCAAACTTAGTAGGTCTGTATTTTGGCTTATTTACAAAGACTTTGTTTCCATTTTTTCCTTTTCTCATATTTATTCCTTTTCCTTCTTTCCTTTTCCCTACTCCTCCCACTTCCCCTTCCCCTTTGGACCTTTTCTTCTTATTTCACATTATCTATCATACATTTTGATCTTTATTTACACTTTCAGTTTCTCACACCAGAGAAATTATTTGGTATTTACACGTGTGTCCTATTTATTTCCCTCAAGAGTATGGCCTCAATGTGCATCCATTTAGCTCTAAATATCTCTAGTTCTTATTCTTTATGGTTGAGTAGTACTCCATCTTATAAAAATACCACACTTTCTTTATCCAGTCTTCAGTAGATAGGCAGTTAGGCTTTTTCCAAGTTTTAGCTATTACAAATTGTGCCACTATTACCATGGGTGTGCATATATCACTGTGGTATGATTCTTTTAATTCTTTGGGGAAGATACCCAGTAGGGAAATAGCTGGGTCAATGGGACCTCTAATCTGAGTTTTCTGAGGTATCTTCATACTGATTTTCACAGTGGTCACACCAGTCTACACTCCAACGAACAGTGGAGAAGGGTTCCTTTTTCCCACAGCCCTGCCAACATTTGTTAATGTTAAATTTCTTGATGACAGCCATTCTTTCTGGGATGAGATGAAATATCAGTTTTGTTTAAATTTGTATCATGACCAGTGATGTTGAACTTTTTTTCATACATTTATTTCTTATTTGTACTTCTTCATCTGAGAAGTGTCTATTCATTTCACATGCCCATTTTTGGATTGGGTCTTTAATTGGCAGTATTAATTAATTGTCTAATTTCTTCCTTAATTTCATCTGTGACTCATTGGTTGTAAGCTGTAAGGTGTTAATTTACCTGTGTTTATGCAGGTTTGGGTTTCTTTTGCCATTTATTCCCAATTTCAGTGCACTATGATCTGATCTGATAATATGCATTGGATTATTTCGATTCTTTTGCATTTATTTAAGCATGCTCTGTAGGCTATTACGTGGTCTATTTTGAAAAAGTCCCATATGCAGCTGAGACCAATGTGTATTTTGTTGTTGTGGGGTAGAACACTCTGTAGATAGTAGATATCTAAGTCCATTCGTTCAAAGGTTTGGTAAGGTGTAGCTAGCTTTTGGCTTTTGAGTCTGTCCCAAGATCATGGCTCTTCAATTTATTAGGGTTGAGATGTTGCTGCCTATTTGGCCTAGTACCCCATTCTTTAGTACTGGCCTATGGTATTGTTTATAACCCCCAGACAATCTTGGTATTGGTGTGTAAGGAAGAAAACCTGATTACAACAACTGTGTCACCTTGGCTAAAGTAGTACAATCAGTAATAACAGTAGCGTCAAGCACAGTCTAGAAAACTGTGGTAACTGTTCATTTGCTATCTTTAACTATAAGTCCAAAAGAAGCTCCCCACCTCTATCCCTGGCTCCTAGGACAGAGAAGGTGAGCCAGTCCTAGCACCCGGAAGGAAGCTCCCTGCCTCCATCCCAGGCTCCTAGGGCAGAGAAGCTCTGCTGGTCCCAGCACCTGGAAGAAAGCTCCCCGCCTCCATCCCAGGCTCCTAGGGCAGAGAAGCTCAGCCAGTCCCAGCACCCGGAAGGAAGCTCCCCATCTCCATCTCAGGCTCCTAGGGCAGAGAAGGTGAGCTGGTCTCAGCACCTGGAAGGAAGCTCCCTACCTCCATCCTAGGCTCCTAGGGTAGATAAGCTGAGCTGGTCCCAGAAACCAGAAGGAAGCTCCCATGCTGCCATCCCAAGCTACTAGGGCAGAGAAGGTGAGCCGCATGGGCGCCAGAAGCACCCCCTCCTGTGGAAATGAGAAGACACATAAATAAGTCTCAAAAACAGACTTCTGGATCACCTACAGCAACCCCAAAGAGAAATAAGATGGAACACTCTGATACTCAACCACCTGGACTCTCTGAACTGGCAACAAAAGAGGATCTGGGAAAAATGAAATCAGAAATAATTACTCAGATA
>NW_004624810.1:9325598-9339371 GCF_000247695.1 Heterocephalus glaber | reverse complement strand
AATCTATTTGCATCTGTTTTATGGATTCCCTTTGTTTCCTATGTTGGGATTCCATCATGTTCCTGAGCTCCTCTCTAGATTTATTAATCATGTCTTGCATTAGGAGCAAAATTTCTCCTGTTATCTGAGAAATTAGTTCTGATTTCATTTTTTCCAGATGCCCTTTTTTTGCCAATTCAGTGGGTCCAGGTTGTTGAGTATCAGAGTGTTCCGTCTCATTTCCCTTTGGGGTTGCTGTAGGTGATCTGGAAGTCTAGTTTTGTTACTTATTTATGTGTTTTCTCCTTTCAACTGGTGGGGGGCAGGGAGTGCTGTTGGCGCCCTCGTGGCTCACCTCCTCTGAGCTGGGAGAGATGGGACAGGGCCCGGATTGGCAGTAGGGATGGTGGCCCAGAAGCCCCTTCCTCTGAGCCAGGATCAGCGGGACAGAAGGCATTCCAAAAGCCCTTTCCTCTGGGCTGGGAGTGGAGGAAGGGATGGTGGCCAGGGTGCCCCTTCCTCTGGACCAGAAGCAATGGGATGGTGGCTCAGAAGCCCCTACCTCTGGGCCTGGAGCAGCAGGATGGTGGTGGCCTGGAAGCCCCTTCCTCTGGGCCGGGAGCGGCAAGAGGGTTGGTGGCCGGGAAGCACCTTCCTCTGGACCAGGAGCAGTGGGAAGGCAGCTCAGAAGCCCTGACCTCTGAGCCAGGAGTGGTGGGAGGGATGGTGGCTGGGAAGCCCCTTTCTCTGGACCAGGAGCAGTGGGACAGTGGCTCAGAAGCCCCTACCTCTGGGCTGGGAGCCAATTAATACACATTTTTAAGTTTAAAGCCTTGTTATTCCATCAGTTAGCTGATTAATATTAATATCAGTTAGCTGATTCCTTGAATTTCATGTCAACTTAGGCTCACTGACTGATTTGACAATAGTTCAGTGAAAGAGCCCTGTAGCATTCCAAAGTGTATTATATATACCAAGATAAGTAAGAAGACGGCATTGCTCTTCTCCTTCTACATGTTCTGCAGTAGGTATGAACAGATATTTATAGCCCAAAATGCCTGTTGTTAGAGAAGCCTTTGTTCTTCAATCTCTAACATACCAGAAAAGGACACTTACACAGCTGCACCATTCACACTGTGTCATTGACCTATTATTTACTATAAATAATGAAATGACTGGACCAGTGTCTGAAGTGAGCTGAGTCAGGGCAGTGATTTTCTTGGTGGATGACATTTCCAGGTATTTAGAAATAGCCCAGATTTCTAGTTCCTTTCTTTAGGAACAGATATTACAATAGCAATGCTTTTATGTTTGCTTTATCTAACACCAAATGGTATTTTTAAAATTGATATTGCGATTTCAAGGAAAAAAAACTTTTGGAGTGGGTTCCAAAGATGGAAAAATTAATAAGGATTATTAAGATCTCTTTATAAAATGTCAAGGATAGCAGGTTCACTTGATATATATATATTAATAAATATTATATATATATATATATATGGGTGAGAATGTTTCTAAAACTGACAAAGTCTGCTTTTCAACCATGTATTTCTAATGACAAATTATGACTTCAATTAGAAAAAGCAAGATAATCAGAAATGGAATTTTTATCCTTAACCTGTGTGAAATCCCTAAGAGCTGCACTACCTTAAGGTGTTAACATATTATTGTCATGAAAATGATGTATTGAATATCTTAGGGAATACAATCTAATAAATTTAATGAACTATGAGAAAATCAGAGTTCATTGTAAGGAAAACAAAAATGGATCTAGCTGAAAAATAACAGAAACAATACCAACTGTCACCAAAAAATGTCCTTGCCTTCTTCATACACAATGAATATTTTAATTTCATTGCTTAATACTTGGGGAATATGTATATGCATATATATATATATGCATATATGTGTATATAATGGAACTTCGGTTCACTAACACTTCTTTTTCCAAGTAATTTGCTTTACAAACAGAAGTATTTGGCAAAATTTTATTTTTGTTTGCAAACTCTGCAAACAAATGAACAAATATTCAGTATTTTATTTATACTGGCTGCTGTGATCTATTATTGAGTAGCCTCACAAATAAAGTTTAATTGTGTTTTTTTTTTAAAGCCAGACATTCTGGGGATTTTGCTCAGTGGTTCTGCCACCTGCCTTGCAACTACAATGTCCCGAGTTTGATGCCCTGTACAAAAAAAAAAAAAAAAGCTAGACATAATAATATAATAATGTTAAAGTGGTCATGTGTAAGAGGGTATATAAGTATAGCTTAAAAAACCTTCTTTAATACTTATTAGAATCTAGATTATTATACTTTACATAATAGCATTGAGATGATCAATAATATAAAATTTTAAGGTACATTTTCAATGCCTAAGGCAATTTTATGAAAAAAATAGAGGACTGAGTGGAGTAGACAAAACATTATTTTTCTGTATGTCAGCAGATACCTATTTTTATTACTATGACTGTGTGGTCTACATTGAAATTGAGTGTTTTGATACTTTAGCACTGCTCCATTTGCTCAGTACCATTTTGGATATTCTGGATTTTCCATGATTTTAGAAGAATTATAGGATTGTTTTTTATAGTTCCTGAAGAATTTCATTGGTATTTTGATAGGAAATTGAATCTATAAATTGCTTTTGGTGATATAGCCATTCTAACAGTATAAATTCTGCCCGTGAATGAACCCTGAAATTGAAAGGATGGAAAAAGATGTTTCCATGAAGAAGGAATCTGAAAGCAAGCAGGAGTGGCTACCCTCATATCTGACAAAGCAGACTTCAAACTAAAATAAGAAGAAATGAAGAAGGTAGCCAAAGTTTTGCTATTCTTTTTTCTGGGGAAGGAGATTGTTGTTTGTTTTTAGATACTTTATTTTTTTGGTTGTATTAATGAAGAGACATTTTTTCTGGTTGCCTAGTTTTCAATAGTGCTAGAAATGAGAATTCTACCATAATTTCTTAAGTACAATATTTTCATGGCTTTAAACTGGTTTCTCTACTTCTAATTCTGTCTCCCCATAGTTCCTTCTCATTATTATGCTGAATTTCTCTATGTCCTGTTGTTTTTGTGATCTATCTTGTCACCAGAGCTCAGGTCTCTGAGAGTAGAAACTGTCTTTTCTGATTAACACTGTATCACCAGTGTCTAAGAGAAAATGAGCACTAAAAAAATTATTAAATGAATAAATGAGTCGCATATATGTTTAGTATTTCAGAATGGATAAATACCGATAAAGGCTCTATCTTTCTCAAAAATAAGTCAACAAATTAATTGGTATAGACCCAAATCAGGAAATTGTAAACCAAATTATACTTATAAGTACCAAATAATATAAAAGGAAATGAATATCATTTACTTTTTTCTGTTATCTTCTTTGTTGTGTTTACTTAATAATTTTTGAACACAATGTAGAATAATATTGTTGATCAGTGATCACTTAGTTCCACTTTTCATCTAGTGTCCCAGCCCCTCTATTGCACTCTGTTTAGTGGCCTTGTGATTTCATCTTGAATCCTTTCAGCAAAAGACAGCATAATCTTCCCTCAGATTTCCATTTCATTTTGAGTAGCTCTAATTATGTTAGTATTCTTCACCTGAACTACATTTTGCTTCTCTTAAGTCACCATTAACTGCTCTGGCTTCTATTTGCTAAATCCTTTTTAAAAACCCAAAGAAAGGAGAAAAGCAAAGAAAAAAAAAAAGAAATGTAATCTCCTTGAGAACAATTGCCTTCAAATCTGTGAGGTATAAATTTTCATTTATATAATCTAAATATCCCTTAACTTCCATATATGCATTCCCTCAGACACTACTTCTTGAGTTTCCATCATGTACTAAGCATAGCAAAGATAAGTATTAGTAAATTGAGACCTCAAAATAAAAATAAACAGAAATAAGTTTCTGATCACACTAAAAATCAGAGTTATGAAATGTCATATCTCTCCATTCCCTTTCCATAGCTAAAATAATTTGAGGTTGATTTTCCAAGGAATTCTGTGAAAAAGAAAAAAATCTGAAATTCCTGGAAAGGCCATCTGGCATATTTCATAAGTGTTAAGCATTTTTAAAGCTATAGACTTTGCTCTCTGATGAAAAGAGAAGAAATTTTGGGTAAGAAATAAAACCAAAATTGCACTAAATTTTACTTTTTAATTTTCCCCATTCATGCTTGTGAAATATATATAATATCCATATAATTATATATATAATATCCATAATATATAATATAATATCCATAATATATAATACATATATATATCCATGTATGCTTTCCAGGTTTATCCCTAAATTGATCAAAGCTTGAGCCTAGTTGATTTAACTACAAGTTTAATTATAATTTTTTAGTTAATTTTATTACCAATTTGAGACTGATTGAACTATTTCTCACCTATAATCTAAAATTAGAGATATATGTGAACAAATATCCCCTAGAAATTGAAATCAGGTGACTAGCTGTATAAGACTCATAAACTTATAATCATATACCCAGTGGGCAGGATTTTGATACTTAAAAATATTGATATTTTAAAAAATATTTAATTTTGATATTTAAAAATATTGATATTTCTAACTGTTGATATATAGAAATTATTTTGAAAACTCCAGTGATGCCGAGAGTCACATTTCTCAGGAACCTCAGTGCACTATAGTCTTCAGTATCTTCAGACATCTGGTCATTGATCCCCATTTGTAATTTTTAAATCCCCATCAGTGTTTGATAAAGTCCCAGATGGAGGAAAATATAATCTCCACAATATGCTGTTATATGTGTGCGTAATTTTAAAATAATTTGGATATAGGATATTACAATGTGTTATTTTGCTCAGTTTTCCACTTACCAAGTATTACTACCTTTCCAGGAAGTAAAATGTAAGTAAACATTCCCTTGCTTGGCTCTTTGAAGGGATATTTAATAGGCTCTATAGAACAAACTCACCTGAGGCATTTATGTAAATGCAAAATATTCGATACAGCCACAGAAAAAGAGTGCAGACAAGGATGAGAATTCCCAAAGATATCCCAGGAACAAGATACCATTACTGTAAGAGCTAAGCAGATATTAGTTAATTCAGGCCTATAACAAAATAACAGAACCGTGCAGCTTACAAACAATAGAAATTTATTTCCCGTAATTCTAGAGGCTGGAATGTTCAAGTTTAAGGTGCCAGATGGTTTTATCTCTGATGAGGGCCCTTTTCTTCACCTTCTACCTGTGTCCTTACAAGTTGAAGAGGCTGGCTATTTTTCCCTGGTCTCCCTTGTAATACACTAATCCCACTCATGGAAGCCCTAACCAATTCCCAAAGTCCCACCTTCTAATACTGTTACCTTTGTGAGTTAGGACTTAAAAGTAAAATTTGAGGAAACATAAACATTAAAACCATAGCCTAAAAAATCAGTTTCCAGAGAAGACTTGTGTGTGTTTTTGGCTAAACAAACCAAGTTTGCCAAACTCCAATGAATTTGCAGTTATTAGGAAAAGAACAGACCATGGAACTTTTAATATATTCCACTAGCTGTTAGTCATAACCAGACACTCAAGCGCCTCAAGAATAAAGATGGTTTCTGTCATCACAAATCAACACTATTCCCCAAGTAAAATATATATAATCATGTTAATCTATAGTATATCATGGTCGCATCAATTAATTTTTATTTCATTCTTCCCCTAAAGATGGATCCCCAATCTTTCCAGAATTCCTTCAGTTTCCAGCTAGTACCAAACTCATTGTGATGTATATATTCTTGAATGTCCTCTTGTGGGCCTATGTAACAGTTTCCCTGGGAAACTTAGTTGTAGAATTTCTGGGTCATCATGAGGGAAGTCATAGAGTTTATTATCCACAGCTGAACAAATTTTGAGAAAGGAAGAAAATTATTGGTAATTATTCTGTAACAATGGCATGATTTACAACCTGGGAAAACCAAGGCATATTGTCCTCTGAACTACAGGATGCACATATCCATTAAATACTACAAACCTGTTCTCCAGGCAGTATAAAGGCACCTGTCTGTACACTTTTGTGCCAACATTTTGTGTCTGAATTTCCAATTTTGCAGTTTAACATGAGCAAGATGCTCCTTTCATTTTATGTTTTTACATGTATTTGTTAGCTGTAGTATTTTCTTTTAATATCTGATTCAAAGCTGTAGCTCATTTATCCTATTATAAATATCAATTGTTTTTTAGCGTTCTACTTAGCAATTATTTCCCCTCCTTTCTTCACCTATTTATTAACTTTGTTTTTGACTGGAAGGCAACTGTTTTTTCACTTTTAAATTGCTCTTATATGTAACTTTTTAAAGAAGTGTTTTTATGTCTCATGATCACAAAGATATTCTCCTATATTTTCTTCTGATAGCTAATAGTATTTGCTTTCATGCTCAGTAATGCAATCCATCTGTACCTTAAACTTATAATTAGTGTGACATCAGAGCCCAATTTATTTTTATATCAACAACCCAATTTTGACCAAAGAGTTTGTGACTTTGTTACCTTTAGTCTCATCAACAAAACACTTTTGTATTTTCTCACTTTATACTTTCCTTTGCTTAGCCTCTGATTTTAGTCCTTCCACTAAAAGAACAAACTGTCTGTAATCTATTAAAAGCACATGATGACATCAAGCCCATCTTGTTACAAAAATAAGTTTCTTGGAATTTAGGGGTGTGAATCCTACCAGTTTTTGGTTAGAACCTGTGTCTCCTATATAGCTGGCAGAGGTACACATACCATCTGAACATATGATGATTAGAAACAAGACAACTATGCATGCAGGAGAAGTATAGGTTGCATTTATAAATAACTTAGTTCTTAAATTTTGTACTTCTTGTAATACTAGTTTCTAAAACTCTAACCCTGATTCTTAGATGGTGAAAATATCAAAACAAATCACAGATCAAAAATGTAAATTTGAAATGTTGCCTTATTTTGGATTATATGAATATTTTTGTCATTTATATTTATCTCTATTGTTAGTTTATTAGCTAAATTTTTAAGGTTTACATTGTATATTTTATTATAATCTACCTTCAAACAATACTACACCATTTTATATATTGTATTAGTCAGCTTTTCATCACTGTGACCAAATAGCTGACAGACACAACTTGTAAGAAGCAATGTTTAATTTGGCTCACAGTTTCAGGGATTTTAGTCCATGGTCAGCTGGATCCAAGACAGAAACCATGTCAGAGAAGGATGGCAGAAAATGTTGTTCAACTCATGACATCCAAGAATTAAAAAGCAGAGATAGAGACAGAAAGGAAGGGGCAAGGGACTAGAGGGACCAGATATAGCCTCCAAGGTTATGCCCTCATTACCTGCCCAGACACATTGAGAAAGGTATTTTACTAATTTCCTAAGCATCTCTCAAGCCAATCAAGTTGATAATATTAATCATAATAAATCACCCCCTTGTCAATTTGACACCCAAACATATCTTTTAACCACGTATAATCTTCAGAGACAATAATAAGGTTGTAATTCTGCTTAACACAATGTAACTATCCTGCATACAACTGAAAACACACTAACTCCTTCCCTAAATTCTCAAGGGCCCAAACGTTGCTCAAAAGTCCAACTCCAAAGTTTCCTCTCAGACTCAAGGCAAACTCTTAGATGTGAATCACTGTAAAATTCAAAAGCAAACCACATGCTTTCAGTATACAGTGGCACATAGTAAACATTCCTAGTCTGAAAGAAAGGAATAGGGGGAATACAAAGGAATTGAACCAAAATAAAACTGGAGCCCAGCAGAGAGAACATTAATTCTATAATTCCATATTCAACATCAGAGTCAGGTGGTTGTGAAATTTGTGGTCCAAAGGGCTTGGGAAGCCCTCTACCTGTGCCATTACTGATTGTAGCCCACACAGCCTTTCTCTTGGGCTGGCTCTGCTCATTCCCTACAGCTTTGCTTGGCAAGTGTTCCATATTCCTAACCTTTTCAGTTTCCTGGGGGCTTCACTGCAGCATTGCCCTCACTCCTTGAGTATAATGCATTTCCTTCCCTGGAACTTCCAGCAGAGACTGACTCTATCAGATATTGCCTGGCCTTCCAGACCTCCCTTTCAAATCTAGAAGGAAGCCCCATGGGCCCACAACTCTTGAATTCTCTGTGCTGACAAAACCAGAGTCACATAGATGATGTCAAGGTCTCCTACCAGCATGAGCAGTAGCTGTGCTCTTGTGGAAAATGGTGCAGTGGTCTCCAAACTTCTGTGTGGCTATATGCTGGGAAACAGTTCCTTAGGTGGCTGTGAATGAGCAGAGTGCACTGTGGCTCTCTTCTCACACCAAAATTTTTCCTATAACGTAACACTTTTAAATCCCTGAGGCTGCTATAGTCAGAGTTTGGCCAATTTCTGAGATGCCCTTCATGCATCTTTCCCATTGTCCAAATTATCTCTACAGTCTTGCCATAAATTCTTAGTCTCAATTTGGCCGTGAGAATGTCAAATAGAGTTTGGGATATTTTATAAAATAAGTTAGCATTCCTTTTAAAAATTCAATCTTTTTGAGAAGCAAGGAATAAAAAAAAACAAAACCCAGAAAGTCAATGGAATCATTCTTGATTAAGAAAGACTAAAAACTCATACAGCCAATAGTAATTCATGGATCTTGTTTCCTAGATCAACAAATAAATTAGTTTAAAATATTTTTGACACAGTCGAAAAAATTTTATATGTGTTCCATGTTTATGATATCCAACTATTGTTTTCAGGTTGTGGTCATGGAGGGAAATATCCTTTCTCTCATCATATTTATCTTGAAATGTATAAATAAAAAGTGTCAAGAAATCTGCACTATTCTTTCAAATAGGAGAAAAGTCAGTAGAAAGAGAAGACAAAACAAATATAGAAAATGTTAATGAAAGTGGGTGAAGAGTGTGCAGTTAGTCTTCTTAATAATGTTTCATTCTTTCTGTCATTTTAAAAATTCTCCAAATAAAAAGTTGATGGAGAGGGGCTCCATGAAGACCAGATGGTTTTACAAACAAATTTTGTTGAATCTTTAAGATTTATTGAGAAAAAACATGGTTGGAGAGATAATTTTCATACTAATTTTATGATGTGAGCCTAATCTTAAAATTAAATTGGATCAATACAGTTAAGCAATTCAGATATTAGCATACTACTATAAAGATTGATGCAAAAATGATATTTGGTAGAATATTGTCAAATTATAACAAATAGTGCAATAAAAAATAATACTTTATGGCCAAGTAGAGTTTATCCTAAACCAATAATATGTTAAAATAAAATCATTGACATATAGAGTAATACATAGTATTTGATACCATCTATTAAATTTAAAAATAACATACTGTATCACATTTCATAGAAAAAAATATAAACAGGAATTTTAGGAGTATATTCCATTTATAATATTTCAATTACTTTTTGTAACTACCGAGATAAATATCAGAATATTTTCTACAGACTCTAAGCTTATGCATGATCTAACTTCTGACATTTCTAGAATTGTCTAATATTACAATTCTTGCTTCAACTTTACCTGGATCTGTACATAGAATTAAATGTGTCATGCTACAATCCATAATGTAGGCTTTGTAAATGTTATTGCCTTTTTCTGTACTACTTTAGTCTTACTCTTCATCCTAAATAAGTTATCTTTTAACTCATCCCATTTTCCGTTATTTAAAGCTATAAATTCAGATAAAAGCCAGATTCTTTCATTTCACGCTTAACATTTCATACTCTTCCTTCCTTTTAGGGCAGTAAAGCAGTTCTTATTTTTTATTTATTTGTGAATTCCTGTGATTAAAAACTATCATCCCATTAGGTTTTTAAACTCCCCATATAAAGTCAAAAACCACATTTATTTTGCTAAGCAGTGTGTTCCCAGAATCTAGCACAGTTCTTAACATTTCAAATGTACTTACCAAATGCACATTAAATTGCTTAATGAATTGGCAAAGTCACTTTCTTTTATAGGATTCTTTTATTTTGATCATAATGCTCTTGCAATGTTTTCTTTCTGTTATTTTTTCTACACTTTCAGTTGTCTTTCTCATGTGATTAATGCACTCATCTGTAGTTGGTGTATTTTTTCCTGGATGAGCAGAGATGAATACTATGATTGATATAATCTTCTAGAACTGTAGGGATTGAATGGAGCATTTCAAAGACAAGAGAAAGGGATATGGAAATTTTGAGAATATATGTAAATGTATGCTAAGAAATTTCAGAGAAGAGCTAACAAATTAAATTGTATTATCAAGTATTATATTTAAAATAAAAGGTTCTGGAAGAAAAAGCAAAGACTGAAATATGCCTTTCTTCATGCCTGTATTATTTATGAGCATACTCATTAAAAGAATAAAAATAGGCTTAAATTAAAATAGCTTTTAATATTGACTGAATAAGAATCCACAAAAAATAAACTTTAAAAATCATCACTTTAGTACCTGTTGAATGCACAGTGAATAAGAACATAATGGAAATCTTTTTCAGAATTTTCAACCATTCAATTCAGCAATTACTTATTGAACATCTTGTGTAAGATACTGGGACAGATATAATGAAGCATGTGATTAATAAGAAATAAACTCTTTCAGAGAGATTTCCAGTCAAAGACAAAATGCTTTGCCAACACAGCTGCAGGGCAAGGCAGAGGGTAAAAACTAATTTGACTTCAGTGATTTAAACCTGTAAAGGAACTCTACATGTACCAGGGATTGTACCCGCACTGTCATCATCCATGTAGTAGTTGTTTAGAGGCAAATATATACCACCACCCCAGTGTTTACAAATCAGTTAAGAAATTAAGAGTTAAGAAATTTCCTTAAAGTCACACAATGGCAGAGTCACGATTAAAAACCATATCTATATGATTCCTAAGTCCTAGTTTGGTACATTGCAAGCCAAATTATGAAAGTTTGGGTGAAGCTAGTGAGCTTTAAAAGTTCACGTCTTTCCACTCTAGGCTACTGTTTTCTAAAATGTGATGCTGCGTTGTAAAAGAGTTGAAGGTCAAACAAATTCTGGAACTATTATTGTCATATATTCACAAAGCTCAGAGAAAGTTTCTAGCAAAAAAAGTAGCTTTTACTTTGCTTAACTCAGCACTTCCCAAATCATGCTTGAACGGGGAACTCTTTTCTTATGTAACTTATTCTGGCAAACTATTCCAGGCATAAGGGAGCTACAAATTCCTTTCTTGTTTTTACTTCTAAAGCAGACCTCACACAATCTTTCTGCTCAGGCCGTTCTCTTTGTCAGGAACCCCCAAGTCTTTTCTTGATATATGGTGAGCTCTTATTTATACACTAGCTCAAATGGCACATCATCTGTGAAAGCATTTGATATCTTACCATTCACACACATAAACAGGAACACACAAAAACACATGTACATAAACATAGAAAATGTTCTAATGAATTAAATGTATTAAATAATATTCATAACCAGTCGTTTTAAGTATGCATTTACTAATGTGTAGGCTGATCTCAACACATCACATATCTCTTTTAATGCCCACAATGATTCTTATAATTATCTTCATTGTTCCCCTTGAGCTATCATGTTATTTCTTTGGTTCTCCTCACAGAAAATTCCTTTAAAGAGAGGTCTACACTGCCTAAATAACTCCCTAACTTAATCTTTACCTTGAAGACACCACAAATGGGCTTGCTCCTTCATTTACCATTGTTGTTTTTGTGTTACCAACAACTGTGGAGTTGATAACTCTAGGCAAAACCTCAGCCTATTTTACTTTAATTATCAGCAGTATTTAATCAAGTTGAAACTCATTAGAAATTCAAACCTTTTCTTCACTTGCCTTCCAAAACACTATACATTTTTCTGTGTATAGAACTGGAAATTCTTTTCATCTTTAAAGCCTTTAAATATTGGCCTATCCTGGGCTTTTTATTTCATTCCATTGCTGATTTCATCAAATTGCAAGTTGAGCATTGTGGCTGTCTGGCTTTGAATACTAGCTTGACTGCTTTGTAACCTTGGGCTAATGATATATCTCTATCTATCCATACCTCACTTACCTCATCTGTAAAAACTGAAATTATAAGGAACAGTAGTTCCTTATAAAAAAAAAGAGAGCAAAGAATAATGCTTTTCACTATGTCTGTTGATTTATTTTCTAAACCTAAAGATTCATAAAATCTACCTAGCATGGATTTCTGCCATGAATTTATAAATTATATAGCCAACTATCCACATAATTCTACTACTTGTTAAGTTTAATATATATCTCAAAATTATTATGAATAAAATGAAAAATCTTTAGCATCAAGCTTAAACCAGGTGAACTCAGTAAATAACAATTACATCCGGTTGCAAGAGCTTAAGATAATTCTAGACATCTTTGACTCGTCTTTCCCTCAGACCAATTATCAACTAGTAAGACTTAAATTTATTTTCCTTCAAGATTCAGAATCTTACTATTTCTTACCCTACATTCTAATCTCCAGCCCAAGCCACCAGAATCCTTCATCTCAATTATTGTATTAGTTCCCTTGTTTGCCTATGGACTATAATGAACATAGCAGTGTTTATTTTAAAATATAAATTGGATCATATCTCTCCTCTACTCATAAACATCTTTGACTTCCTACCTTACTGATTAAAAGCCAGAGACTTACAATGGTTTGTAAGAATTTACATGATGGTACATAACTGTAGCCCCAGCCACTCAGAAATGAGTGGATCACAGGAGCCTAGGAGGAGTTTGAGACCAGTTTGTCAACATAGTGAGACCCCCTGTTCCAGAGAGAGAACAAAACACAAGGATTTACTTAATCTTTTCTACTCATTCTCTGAATCTCTGAATTCTAATTTATAATCTTCCTTCTCTAACTCCCTTCTTAGTGCTCTGATCTCCACCCAAGTCCTCTACAAGCTAAGCACGCTCTCTTCTCAAAGATTTTGTACTCAATATTTACTCTGTCTAGATTATTCTTTTTTCAAGCATCCACATGATTGTTTCACTTGCCTTTCTACATATTCTCTCAAACCTCACCTTCCCAAATCTTTCTTTGATTATTATATTGAAATTGCAAAACCTTCCCACCCTAGCTCTCTTTCTCTGCTTTAGTTTTCTCCCTAAAATTCAAGATAATCTGGAGCACTGTATCTTTTTCTAATTTGTTTATTGTCCCTCTATCCCTTCCAGAACATAAGTTTAATGGGGCAAGTCATTTTTATATCATTGTTCACTGCGTATCCCAAATGCCTACCAGAGTCCCTGGCCATTGTAAGCTCTTAACAAAACTTTATAGAAGAAATTACTCTCTTCCTACTATAGATAAAGGAAGTAAGGCTCATAGTCCTAAATAATTTTCCTAACTTATCTAAAATTTTCAAATGGATCAAGGTCAAACTACAGAATTTGAGGACCTAGGTCAGATTGTAGGGTACACATGCTTAATCAGTTTGTAATTTATACAGGATAATATAACAGACCTGTGCATATTCCCTTCCTTACTGAAAGGTGATATCCTTAGGAAAAGAACAGCTTTAGTCATCTCTATAACCCTGACACATAAGGCAGTTTCGAATTCACCAGAGCAGTGATATGTTGTAGCCAGCTCCCAGATCAAGAAATTTGATTGTTTGTCTCACAACTCTCCTTCCAGAGTTTCATACCTTAGTAGCTTGTACTTGGCTTTAGCGGGACTATCTACACCACAGAAAAGAGCAAATTAAAATAAAGGTTCTAGGGCCAGGCTTTTAGCTCAGTGGTTCCACCGGCTGCCTCGCAAGTGTGAGCACCCTAGTTCGATCCCTGGTACCTAATAATAA
>NW_004624810.1:9315194-9325498 GCF_000247695.1 Heterocephalus glaber | reverse complement strand
AAAGAGCACCTTAGGAACTTCATGAATACCAAACCAGCACTCCAAAAAGTTTTAGACAATAGCCTAGGAAAAGACAATGAGGATCACAACCTCAGGAAGCCCAGCAGAATGAATCCACTGTGCATGACAAGAAATTAAAAGCTAAGGGGGAGAATCCAACAAAAAGAAAAAGTCATGACAATGATAAGTCAATATATATGAGTTATAACCATCAATGTTAATGGTCTCAAATCACCAATCAAAAGAAATAGGCTGGCAGAATGGGTCAACAAGCAAGATCCAGCAATATGCTGCATACAAGAAACACATTTAATTAAAAAAGAAACTCATAGTCTGAAAGTTAAAGGGTGGAAAACAATACTCCATGTGACAGGAACCCCCCCCCAAAAAAGAGCAGCTAGGTGGCAGAACCACTGAGCTAAATCCCCAGCCCAAATCTGAGTTCTAATAGTTTGTTTTGTTAAACAAATTTCTATCTATGTTTATCCTTTTTTCTTCTATTATCTTTATCCAGTTTTAGTGTTAGCATAATGTTGATTTCCTAAAATGAGGGGAGAAGTGTTCCTTCTTTTTTCTGCTTTAAATGTTTCATCTAATTTATCAGTTAAAATGTATATGAGCCTGTTGTTGTCATATAGGTAGGTTTTCAAGCTAGGAATATACTTTCTTTAATAGGTGCTATTCAAATTTTATATTTCCTCCAGAGTTAGAGTCATTCATTTGTCTTCCAAGGTACTTCTTAGAAGTTGTCAAATTTATTTGAAAAAAGACTTTTGTAACATGCTTTCTATATCCTTTTAAATTCTATAAAATCTGTGGTAATGTCTTCTAGATCTTGATATTGTAATTTTTAAAATGTATAATTGATATTATGTAATAGGAAGAAAAGGTCTAAAGGAGTAAGGGATGTGGGAGGGGTAGGGGAAAGGAAAGAAGAGGAAAGAAAATATATGAGAAAAGGAAAACAAGGGAAACAAAGTCTTTGCAAATAGGGAAGGGTGGAGGAGGTGAAGGGAGAGCAGGGGAAGGGGGAAAAAATAAGAACCAAGATAGTCATGTAAAGGTACAACATCCCAATGATGAATGTAACTGTATTTTATACCTAAAATGTACCAATAAACTTAATGGGAAAAAGAAAGTAAATTAAAAAAGGGTTAGAGAATCTGGCCCTATGCAAATTCCCGGGGTGGGGGGTGAATTTAAAAGGGTCTGTGAACCAGAAAATGCAAAATCCAAGTGCTTCTCACCCTGAAATTGAAACTCAGGGGATTGTGCTCTTTCGACACAGTAAGACATTAATGAAGTATTATGTGTCACCCATAGGACAAACGTTCTGCTACCAGGACAGTCACTCAAAATTCACTTACAGATAATTTTCAATTTGACTATCATATATCACATGTGCTCTAAGTTTTCTGTTTTTAAGAGAATGTCTTAATAGGGGCATTTAAAATGTCACATTTTACATTAATGTAGAGAATAAAATATGGAAAACCACTCCATCTAATATAACTTCTGTGGTAATGTACAGTAATGTATGAGGCTGAAATACTTGGAAAACAAAACCTTAATAACCTTCAGATGAACTTGTTACGGAAACCATGCTATAAGTTAGTACGAAAAGTTGATGACTAGATATGTATTTGTTGTGGTGAGTGGAGAGAAAAACTATTTACATTGCAAAGGTACTCTTTTGAGTTCAAAAGGGACAAAGTTGTTCTAAAAACTTATTTTAAATAGGACACAATTTTTCTTACACAAAATTGAAAAGGCTCTAACATTTAAAGCCTATATTTATATAACCCTATTTAAATTTATATACTATATTAAAGTGTATGTTTTAAAGTAGTCTGTATATATGCTCTAAAAGTTATAATAAATATTGTTTATTTATGTTTAATCTAGCATTTAAGAACAATTAAAGAATCGAATGGGTTCTGTGTTCTACCTATTAATAATTAAAAATAATGTAAGTAGTTCTTATTATATCATTATTACAGAAATCTTATTAAGTATATATTTTCAAAGTAAATTGCAAGGGCAAAGATGAATATCAAGATCATTACTATTTAAAATTTTGATGATTTAATTTATAGCCATGTGGGCCAGGGATGTAGCTCAGTGATGCTGCACCTGCCTCGAGAGCATAAGGTCCTGAGTTCAATCTCAGGTACCGAAAAAAAAAAAAAAAAAGGACAATAATTTGTAGCCATGGGGCCAGGGATTTAGCTCAGTGGTTTCACTACCTGCCTAGCAAGCACAAGGTCCTGAGTTTGATCCCTGGTACCTAATAATAATAATAATAATAATAATAATAATAATAATAATAATGACTCTTTCCCTAGAAAGCCAGTTGTTAAATATTCACCTGCAAACCACAACACAAAAGGCATTTTGAAACAATACTGGTATCTGAGTGAATTAGTAAGATGTATAAGGGAGAGATTATAAGCCATCTATTAGTAAACAGTGATATAGAAAAGATGAAATATCACTTTCAATGAACTTTATAAAACCAAACACAATAAAAAATAAAACTCTTAAGATAAAACATACTTTAATTTCCTACTCTATGAGGTAATTTCATAGGAAGGATCCTAAAAAGAAAATATTGTGCAATTCCACTTTTCTCCTTATCAAAAATAAAGCTTCCACTGAGAGAGAACCCAGGGAAATGATACTCACTTACATAACACTCTATCTCTTACTTCTGGTATAATAAAAATAAAACACACACATTCCCTCCCTATCATAGTATCCCAAAAAATGCATTGTCATTCATATTTTATCATTGTCCATGAGTATATCTGACTCTCCCATTAACAAGTGCTTCTTAAAACGTTTTAAAACCACCACTAATTTTAAGAGAATCCTGTCCATATAAAAAGTCAAGGATGCACAAAATTATGCATACAATTTCCAGAGGAGTGCCAATCTTCCAAGTACCCCTCTAAATTGAAGAATTCTGTATTAGAATGAGAAGACTTCATGGGATGGTTGTTTGTCTAATTTATTTCTTATTCCTAGCATGTATCTGATGTGCCTATACATCTAAAAGAAAGAAAAGTAAGCCTTGCTATTGAATAAATTGAAGAAGTGAATAATAAGTTATTTTAGATATTTCTTACTGTCCCATGGAACTTTTTTCTAAACATCTCCAGTATTTTTCAATTCTTTGTTATTAAACATAATTTTCAAAACCTATAAATTTCAGTGCACCTCCCACTGATACTCAATTCTTCAGTTGTATTGGCAAAAATCAAGCTATTGCATCCTCCATTCCTCGGAATATATACTTATTATTATATTTTATGATTCCCCTAATGTTCTAGGTAATTTCATCACTCACAATTCACAGTGATTTTTTGACTGGTAAGACTCTAGATTCTTTTACCAGAAACACTATTAAGCTGCATCCTTCCATTTCTTTACTTTCTCCATGGGCTTTTAAATATAACACTATATTTTTTGCTACTAAATTCCAATGTAATTTTCAACTTACTAACCTAATCTCTGAAGTCTTTGTAAATTAGTTTGCATCATAGTTATAGCTTTATAGTTAGAATCACCCCTAAATTTATTCAATATGCCTTGCATGTGACCAAATATTTTATTTAAAATGTGAAAAAAAAGTTCATTGATAGAAATTAGAGATCTCTTATAGTTTCACAGTGAGCCATTGACCAGTTTTATTTGGTAGGTAAAGTCTACAAGCAAAGGATTCAGTAAACCTCATATCCTACTCACATATACTGATATTATCCACAAGAATGTGAAAGAAATTATTTCAAATGCTTCATTGAAATTCAGGTAACACAGATTAGGCATTGCATCTTCTGTGAACATTTTCCCTGAGATTCAATTGTATACATCTCCTTTTTGGTTCCGTAAAATTTTCTGCAAGTGTCTGTCATATTTTTTAGCACAATACAACCTGACTTCCCCTTGCCTCTGTCTTTTTAAGCACTGTGAAGAATGAATGAGAAAGGAGAATGAATGAGTCCATGTTTCCTTTATCTGTACATTATCAGAACCCTGTACACAGTGGTTATTCAGTAAATATTTTTCAAGTTGATGGTAAATAAGAGATAAATTCTCATATTTTACCCTAGGATGTGGAATTCTGTATAAACTTTGCAGAGTTTCTCTGGCCTTGTTGTAAGAAATAAATCACTAAAAATGACTCAACAATTTGGAAGGATAAAGGAGCCAGTGCGTCACTTTGTGTCTCACTTTAAATGCTATTTTAGCTTCAGGCACATAAGGAATATGTGACTAGGTTGTATAACAGAACAAGAATTTCATCTTTTAAAAACTAAAGTCTTGCATGCTACTGTGGCATTTCTCTTCTTCGTTTTTTATTGCAGATTTGAATTTGTTTTTAAAATGTCACAAACAGTATTCCATCAATGATCCTAAGAAAAAAGTTTCCAATACATTCATTCATAGACCTAATAGTTGGACTGCCTCCTTTAAAATCATGTGAAAATGATAAAATGCAGCAAAGTCACAATGTTTTTGCATATCCATGTATTCTGGTATGTAAATTTTACTTTGAATTTTCTGTTCCTTGCCTAATATTTATAAATTTATTAGTATATTTGGAATATTAAATGTCATTATCTTATGTCCACCTTTTGATGGCCAAAAGCACATCTATTTTGGTTCAAAGCCAAATTCCCATAAGGAAAGACTTATCAATAAATACTCAATGTCAGTGCACACAGGTTGTGTAATTAGTTTCTAATTCAGACTGAAAAACTCAATGGCAGAAGAATAAAATGACCTTGTGCATTATGTGCAGTCTTTATTAATTCATCTCTAAGCTAGCCCTTGAGATTTTTATGTAGTCTGCAAGAGAAAGGTCAATGGAATACCAATAAATCATCTTGTATTTGTTAGCCCATTTTGAAAATTTTGAAGTTGAGTGAAAATTGATTCCACATATTTCTAATCCAATACCAAAGGGGGAAAATTATTTTCTTTTCACTCATCGACTTCTATTTACATGGGAAATAACACTTCCAAGAAAAATAGGCAGAAAATTTGCAGTGGTAATGAGTACACTAGAGATTAAGCATGTTTCTCATTTTTTACCATTTCTTATTATAAAATGTCTGTAAAGAATTTATTATTTTGAATTAGGAAAACATAATATTTTAAGAATTTCATAAATTTTAAGGGGAATATTAAGCTAAAGTAAAAATATAGTAAAAGACTCTGGAACTATCCAAAGATATAATTTGGAAATGGGTTACACACCCATATGACTTAAAAATCATGAAAAGTAATGATAGATAGTCCTATAAAGATGGACATTGTGTGTTTGCAATACACAATGATTCCGTTCATCAAGGGGAATTGATATATGTATGTAACACATCTTCATTGTTTTTACTTCCCCTCCCCTTCTTCCTTTTTCGCCCTCTGTTTGTCCCCACCCCATTTGCCTAAGATCTATTTCCCAGTTTCTATATATCTTATATTTTGTTTTTTATTCAAAAATTGAAAGCCCATTGTTTATTTTTCATGTTAAGATGTATAGACTTTGGCCTCCAGGTAATGAGGACCTACTAAACAATTTGAAATTTAAAATGGCTTGATCTAGTGCCAGGGATATACCTCAGTGGTGCTGCCATCTGCCTAGCAACCTCAAGGTCCTGAGTTTGATTAACCAGTGCAAAAAAAAAAATTCTGATTCTTCTTAACTCTGCAAAAATTCTAAGTTTATTTAAATGACTGAGTAATATTTGCTAATTCAAGGAACTATACATATGTGTGCACATAATTCTTTTGCTAAGTGATCTTCAGAATAATTTTATGAAAAAATTAAGAAAAAATGTGCACATTACATGGAATTAAAGAGATCACAGCTTTTTTCCTTGGGGAAAAGAGAAAGTCTTTGTCCTTCCATGTTCTATTTTCTACCCATTTAACATCACCAAAAACTCATGTATCATTTTTGTCTCTGATGAATAGAAAACATTTGTATAAGAAGATAAATTTAACTAACAAATAGTTATTTCAGTTTATTTGCTATCATGTGTAGTTACATTTGTGTGCATATGTGTATAAGTAGGAATGTAAAGTCTAAAGAGGTGAGTGTTTCCCTAAAACAGTGAACTCTTTATTATTTGTGATTCCAATTGTCTGCAGGTAAAAGCTTTCCAATGTCACATATTTATGTAGAATTACATAAGTGTTCTCTCAGGAATCATTGTTTATTTCTTGAAAATGTGTGTTGATGAGATTTGAAGATTTGAAGTTTTATATAACCATATGCTTCAGAATGATAAATTAAGAACTATATATAGAAATTTTGCATGTAAATAGAGTTTAAAAATTCAGTTTTAAAATTCTGATTATTAGGTCGTAGACATTTATCAAACAGAATTCACAGATATGATATTTTATTTCTTACATAATTTTTGGATTCTGTTATCATGTAGATCTAAAATGGCCTTTAAAAGTCTCCTGTTTACAAATCAGGTTTTTTGGGGGGCAGGTGATGATTGGATCATGATTTAGTCCACTGATGAGTTCAGAGCTGACTGTGCTGTCAGGAGGTGGGGCCTGATTAGAACAGGCAGGAAACTGACAGTGTGACCTAGAAGGGTGTATTCTTGTTTCAGGCTCCTCCCCTCTGTTTTTGTTGGCCACCAGAACATGAGCACCTTTACTCTGCCAGGACGTTTTACTGTGCTGTTACTGCCTTGCAGCTGACAACCATCAACTGAACCCATTAAAACTGTGAACCAGAATAAACCTCTACCCCTTTAAATTGTTAGTATTGGCTATTTTATCTCAGTGATGGAAAAGTGATTAATATAGATGATTTCCTTTTATTTGAGTCCTAGTATCAATGACTCTTATAGGGATTTTTAGCTAGTAGAATTTTTATGTTCAGGTGCTTCTTTACAAGTTGAATTATAAATTATTTCCCATAAAACTGCTATAGGTGGGCCATGAGTCCATTTTCAAGATATACTTTGCTATCATATAATGATTTTTAACTTGAATTTGTATAAATGAGCAGTTTTAATCTTCTAATTTGACTTATAATTCAATATATATGACTCATTTTTGTTTTATACCACAAAACATAACATGAAGAAATTGTGTTTTCCTCAAGTGTACTCGGTTTGAAAGAAAAACATCTCCCTAGTGTACTAAAGAGAATAACATAAATTTACATGCTTCTTATGGATCATTCTACACTAGAATATGTGACAATCCACATAAGTTTGGTCACCACATACTAAAATGGTAAAGCACTTTGGGGAAAGTACAAAGGCTTAAGTGATGAAAACAGTAACCCAGATAGTCAGGATCATATTTCTCCTTGCTGTCTCCAAAGCCCTTGAGCTGTTGCAAAATGTCAGTAAGGAAGAGATATTGGCTACCACTCTTCAGCACTACAGCATCACCTGAGCCAGTGAACAAAGTATGGGATGAACATGTAAATGAAGACAGGGAAGGAGGCAGAACAATTCAGGAATATTATCAGGCAATGATATTATTTAATATGATTTTACGCCTCATCATGACAAATTACATCTATACCATCTATATCTATGTATAGGTGTGGGTCTAAATATAAAGGAGTTTTTTTGTTTTTCTTCAGATCATTTTATTAGTACATGTTTGTAGTACATGCACTACATTTACATTCCTTGTGGAAGTTAGTTCACATATGTAATACATCTGAATTCCTTTTTTCATTCCCTTTTCCTTCCATCCCTCCTCCCTCTACCTCTCGATCCTCTCTCTTTTTTTTCCTCTTTTTTTGTACATGTTTTCAATGCATAACATCTACATTTCTTTTTGACAGTTTTCACCTCCCAAGTGAACAGGATTTTCAGATTGTCTTCTTATTATGCAAAAACTCAACATTCCAGCATTCCATTATTACCATAAACATCCTGCTTACCCCAATACAAATTAAATATATAGGGACACATTAATTTCTTAGGGTTGTCATAATTAGTTACTATAAATTGTGCATGTTAAAATCAAAGAAATTTATTCTCTCACAAATCTCGAATCCCAAAGCCTACAGTGAAGGTGTCAGTAGGGTGAGACTGCCACTTCTTTGCCTCTTCTGACTTCTGGGAATTGCCAGAAATCCTTGACATCCTTCAGTATTTAGAATTGATTTGGCATCTTTCAATTACTCCAGACTCCATTCCCATCGTTACAACCTTCTTTCTGTGTATTTCTGTGTCTCCAAAATGTGTTTACAGAAGAAAATCAGCCAATAAATTTAGGGCTCATCATAATCCAGAGTAACCTCATTTCCCTCAGCTTTATTGAGATACTCTTGATGAATAAATATTTTATATATTTAAGTTGTACATCACGATGTTTTGACATATACCTTGTGAAATGATTATCACAATCAAACTAATTAAGATACCCATCTTCACTGAATCATATCTGTCAAAACTTATTTCCAAAGACCCTAATTCCAAAGTTCATGGGCACTGGGGATTAAGATTTCAGCATATCTTTTGGGAGGAACATTATTCAATTCACAATGGGGGCTAATCTCAGCCAGATATTTAAAAGAATGACCAGATCTTGTGAAATCAATTTACATCAAAGTCAGAATAATTCTAGAGTTCATTTACATTTCTAACAAAGGATTTTGTAATGTAACTTCATCAAATAATTAATACACTGTTAGAGATCAAAGTATTCCTAATACCTGCTTTCTGTCCATAGCTTCTAACTCCCCATTGTCCTCACTACCCACTCACCAGAAAGGATCAGATACAAAATAGAAAATCTACTTATAAAGAAAACTTATTTGTTTTAATTTTTAGCTGTTTTCATTCTAATACTTTTAAAATTGACAAATATTAATTCTGTATGTTTGGTGAGTACAAATTGATGTTTGATCTATACATAAGCTATAGAGAGATTCAGGTGAGCTAATTAACATATCCATCACCTTGCCAACTCATCTTCTGTTGCAGTAAGTATATTAAAAAGCTATTCTTTTATCAGTTTTGAAATACCACATCATTTGAGACTTTGTACTCTTTGATCAGCATGTTTCTTTTCTCCATCACTTTCTCTAGCCTCTATTTCTATGAGACTCTTTAAAAATTCCATGTGCATATGGATCATACAGTATTTTTCTTTCCATGACTGGATTGTTTCATTTAACACAATATCCACTAGATTTAACCATGTTGTGTTGAATAACATAATTTCTTTTGCTTTAAAAACTGGCATGTAGTGTACATAGGCCATCTTTTTAAATAGATTCATCCACTGATGGACACCTAATATGTTTCCATCCCTTAGCTGTTGTGTATAATGCTGGAATAAACATGGAAATACAGATGTCTCTTCAACACCAATGTCAATTCCTTTAAATCATACCCATTAAAGGAATGCTGAATCTTTTACAAATAAATTTAGATTGTATATTTTTATTTCCTTTTCCTTTACTACCATTTTACAAACTTTTATAATAACAGTAAAATAATTTCTTTGTACAAATTATGTGAATAATTTTATTTTCCATCTGGTGACATGGATTTAAATCTGAATATTGTATACAGCCCTCGTATAATGAATGTATATAACATACATTAGGGGCACTGATACAAAAAGTTTGGCCAAAAAAATGGCATAAAGGTAAATGATTTTATTAGGTATAAGTTTAATTTCTTTTAAAGTCTGAACTAACAGAACAAATAAGAGTAAAAAAGAATCTTTTCAGGGTTTATAGGACGTAATTTCTTTTCTTCTGTGCTTGCTTCTTAAAGTCAGTATCCATTCACAACTGTGAAACACTCACCCTTAGAAGGGCTAAGACCAAAAAAATGTGGTACCTTTATTTAGGTTATTAAAATCCTGAAATTCAAGTTTAAAGTGATTCAAAAGGAGATAAGTGTGTTTTAAAACAAATTGCTTTTCCTTCTTTGTAATGAGTCAGAATACAACTTTGTGGTAAGATTACCTGATATTCTGAACAATGTAATGTATTTTTTTAAATAACTTGATTTATTTGTAAATCACATACTATCACCACACAGCTGAAATCATTGATCTTAACATGAGCATTACAGATAAAATTGGGATGAACTCCTAACTTTCTCAGATTATTCATTATTTGAGAAGCAGAATTTAATAAGAAATTCTGATTCTTAAAAAGCTTTTATCAAGGTAAACATAACTTTAGAAAAAAGAAAATTACATCATTCTAAACTAAATTGGTGAGATATAAAATACCCAACTGGCATTTTTGTTAATATTAGTGTTACTTTTTTGCTAATTACAAAACTACTCTG
>NW_004624810.1:9260346-9285401 GCF_000247695.1 Heterocephalus glaber | reverse complement strand
CACATCTTCTTTATCCAGTTTCCAGTTGATGGGCACTTGGGCTGTTTCCAAGCTTTAGCTATTACAAACTGTGCTGCTATAAACATGGGTACACATATATCTCTGTGGTATGATTCTTTTAATTCTTTTGGAAAAATACCCAGCAGGGAAATAGCTGGGTCAAATAGGACCTCCAGCCCAGAATGTGTTTTTAAATGAACTACAGTCATGTAATTATTTGGTTGAGGTTAATATAGAGAAGACATAAGGAACTTAAAAACTCATTAACAAAAGTGACAAATACAGTAATACAATTTAAAAATAGGCAAAGTATTAGAATACATACTCCTCAAAAGAAGAAATTCATCTGTATGCTCTTGTAGTTCCAGCTATTTAGGGAGCTAAGGCACAAATATCTCCTGAGCCCAGAAAGTTAGTGACCAGCCTGGGTAACAGAGCAAGACCTACATCTCAAAGAAAGAAAGAACAGATGGAGGGAGAGGAAGAGGAAAAGGAAGAAGGAATGGGAGGAGAGTGACATCCACTGCCTCTCTTCAAATTTAATTAAAGTTTCTTCTTGCATTAAGTTCAGCCTAAACATTCAGGGTAGACCAAGTCAATTGGATCTTTAAAACTTTAGTTCTGGGGCTGAGGATTTATTATTTTTTAAATAATAATATTAGCTTTAATATGAAAGAAAATAGGCAAAATTAAGTACATGATATAATATATAATGTTGGGATAATCTTGTCACAATATGAGAAACATGCTCATAGACCAATCTCTGCACTTTTTTTGTAAATAATAATATTAGCTTTAATATGAAAGAAAATAGGCAAAATTAAGTACATGATATAATATATAATGTTGGGATAATCTTGGCACAATATGAGAAACATGCTCATCTACAAGCTGTGTGAAAACAAATCAACTTTGTCAAAAACACATGTTCACAAGTCCTGAAAATATTTATCTTAATATAAAATATGGCAGCAAATTCTTTTGTTACACAGAATGCGGAGTATACACACCAAAAATTTAAAACAAAAGTAGTGGCAATATCCTAACTAACAAAAAGCAGTTAACAAAATTCAGTTTTTTAGTGGCCTATACTTTCAAATTGTAAAGACTAAACAAAAACTACACAAATACTAACTCTACTTGAAAGTAAAAAATGCATTTTAATTCACCATGCTTTAGACACTATTCATTAAGCTCAAAGTTACCCAAAAATATTTCAATTTAATATTTTTATATTACACACTGCAGATACACAATTAATATATTTAAGTGATTTACTGAAAAACAAATAATATATGTACTATAGGGTATCTCTATCTGGGATTTTATTTTTGGAAACTTTACGGAGAAATATTGACCTCAAGCTTTCTGTAATAATTACTCCTACAGGTCTTACAAGAAATTTTCACAGGATTTTCAAAATAGGCTTACATATAGAAAGTTTCTCTCCAGTGAGATTTGTTTCATGTATTTGACAATACATGCATGTACTGAAAGTATTCCCACCCTGCTTATATATATGTATATGGTTTCTCCCTATTGTGAGTGTCTTTGGCAAACACCATAAATGCTGAAAGCTTTCCCACTCTGCTTACATACATAGGGTTTCTCTCCTGTGTGAATTCTTTCATGTACTTTACAACAATCTTGTGTACTAAAAGCTTTCCCACATTGCTTACATACATAAGGCTTCTCCCCTGTGTGAATTCTTTCATGTATTTTACAATAACATTGTGTACTGAAAGCTTTCCCACATTGGCTTACATACATAGGGTTTCTCCCCATTGTGATTTCTTTCATGGATCTGAATATCATTTGGTGTACTGGAGGCTTTCAAATTTTTCTTATGTATAAAGGTCTTCTCTCTAAGGTGAGTTCTTTCACTAATATCAGAGTAGGATTTCCCACATTGAGGATATTCATAGGGTTTCTCTCCAGTCTTTGTCCTTCCATGCTTTTGAAAGGACTGGAAATCACCATAGGTTCTTCCATGTTCATTACATTTACACAGCTTCTCTTCTGACCCCAAGTATTCATGTCTTCAGTCCAGTGTGAGCTACAATGGGCACATTTAGTGACAAATGCCTAATCAGGGGCTTCCTGCAAGCAAAGCTTTCAGCTGGTTTTAAACCAGCTTGTTTCATGTCAACATTAGCATCTGGAGTCCAAAGGAATATTTCTTCATATTGATTCCAACCTCTATTTTGATAACATTTCTCTACCTCTTCATTTCTTAGATTTCTCCAGTAACTTTTGTACTCTTCTTCAGCTTCCTGGTTATCTTAGGCTCTTTCTACAGCAGCCATGTTCCTAAAAGTTTCCCTCATCACATCTCTGTAGAGCTTCTTTTGGGATGGATTCAGCAAAACCCACTCCTCTATGGTGAAGTTCACAGGCAAATCCTCAAAGGTCACTGCCTCCCTTATGTGGCTTCAGGTTTTCCCAGAGTCCTTCCCATGCAGTATGTAGCCAGTAGAAGTCACAGATATTGGCCTAGTGGGGGTGAAGGGGGGGTGGGCACCCCTCAGCAATGTAGTCTCCTGGAAATTTTAGAACAGTAATTCTGCTTGCCAATGTCCCACAATCTTTGTTGTCCTATCCCAGCCTCAGTATTAGGCAGTGTACCTGTGTGCCTGA
Organism: Heterocephalus glaber; assembly: GCF_000247695.1. The sequence continues at coordinate 9,282,764 of NW_004624810.1, read as the reverse complement.
GCCTCCTTTAGAAGTGAGTCTTTCTTAGTATTCCCAGCTCCCTTCCTCATGTATTAGTGGTTAGTCTTTGGGAGGGTTTTCTGCTCCTTCCCCAGTAGTGGTAGTAAGTAATCATAGTATCAAATTATTTCTACTGAGGGCCAGGGATTTAGCTCAGTGGTTCCACTGCCTACCTCGCAAGCACAAGGTCCCAAGTTTGATCCCCAGTACCCCATCACCCCCCCAAAATATATATATATATAATTTCTACTGTCCTCCAAATGAAGGTATTTTGCTTCTACCTCCAACCTCCAAGAAATAAAGGGTCTTTGGCTTTGTCATGGGATTGAGTGTGTGTACTATCCTTCTCTCAGAGGCTGAGGGATTTGGCCTCTGCTTCTCCCACAAAAGCAGTATCTGCGTTCTGGGGGAGTATTTGCTGACCCTCCATCAATGACTTAAGGCTTTTGCTTGTGGCAGAGTGGTAGAGGAAACAGGTAGGGTTTTGTGCCCATCCACCTCAGCAGCAGCTGTTCTGTGTATCTGTGCCTTCTAGGGGGTTCATTCCAGTGTCCTGTTATGCCCCTGCTGTCTCTTGTTGAACACCTTGGAAGCGGCTTCTGTTCCACAGCTTCCCGGAGGCGCCACTGCTCTGGACCCTCTGTCCGGGGCCTCGCCACCAGCGCTGTCCCAAAAGCGCAAATTCCACGCGGGGGCCAGGCAGAGTCCTCAACCTCACGGAGCAAGCACCGCGGCAGGCGGTGGGGATGACCGCACCCAGAGCGTTGCGGAGCTGGAGGGCTGCGCCCTAGACTCGGAGGAACCACCGGGCTACACCCAAAGCCCTGGGGGGAGGAGCCGTGGGAAGCTCGGCCCAGAGGGGCGGGGGGCACTGGGCCCAGCCTGGGGCTGGGGATTTAGCTCAGAGGTTCTGCCGCCTGCCTCGCAAGTTCAAGGACCAGAGTTTGATCCCTGGTACCCCCCTCGCCAAATCCTTTAGTGTTGGGTATAGATTACATTAATATAAAGCTATAAAAGACAACTCTAAAAACTAGGTAGCAGATGTTCAATAAACCAAGTCAGAAACGAAAAGCAAATACCACATATTCTTCTTGAATATGTGAATATTAAGTAAAGATGGATTTGAATGTAGAATAGTCGTTAATACAGGTTTAGTAGGGGAATGAAAAGAAGCATAAAAGTGGTGATATCTAATATTCTATAGCAGCTGTCCCAAACCTTTTTGACAGCAGGGACTTGTTTCATGAAAGACAATTTTTTAACGGTTAGACGTTGGGGGTGGAGGTTAGCGGGTCATTTTGGTACATTACATTCATTGTGCACTTGACTTTTATTATTACGTGGGCAATTTGTTTCTATTTTTGGAGTAGATTTTCACAAACAGCATGCTACCTAGATCCTTTGCATGCACTCTTCACTCCTTTATCATATTTTGCCATATTTTCTATTTACTAGAATTCAAGAACTTCTGTTATTTGTCATAAAATGTTCTTTCATCTCCTAACATTTAAAAATTATCAAAACTTTTCGTGTATATTTGCATTTTTGATAGCTCATACTATTTAGACTATCTGAATTATGGTTTAATGTTAGTCCCTCTGTAGCCTTTGGCTTCAAATTTCCTGGCTATACTGTATTGTTGGCTAAATAGGCACAACAATTTGAAAATCGTTATGAGGGGTGTTAGCTTTTATTATATATACAGCTGTAGGTATAAATATAAAATGTATAAATTAAATGGCCAGAATAATAGTAATGTCTTTATAAAATTTTAGTAAGAATTTGTTTAACTTGTCTAACAAAATAGTAACATTTATTTAAAAATATTGTTCATATTTAATTTCAGAATTCTCACCTGAATCATCTTTTTCTTCTTTTACTTCCTGTTAGAATTCCATCTCCCATTTATGCTACTAGATTAGAACTCATTCTTGCTAATTTATTTCTATTATAGTTCAAAGACACTTTTACTTTAGGGAACTCTAATTCCTTATTTTTTCAAAACCAAAAATACCACAAAACATAATCAATGAGAAGCCATTACAAACTGATCGCTGTGTCACAAAAGCATTAATCCAGCCTTTTCTTAGACAAAAATCTTCCCTGCTACAATTTTGTCGTATTTTATTTAATAAGAAATAGATTCATTTTATGTAGCAAAACATATCAACCCTTGTAACTGTGATCCTTTTCTTTAATACCTGCATCACAATACCTATCTGTTACCTTACCTTTAAGTTAAAGTGATCTCGTAATCCATACACAGATTTAATATGAAGAAAAATTATAGCATACTCTGTTATCAATAAATCGGGCTTTTTCCTTATTGCTTTCCAATCACAATGTCAACTTCTGGGGAGTTTATTTTATTAGTTAATTTGAAAATACTTATTAGGCTATTTGGAAAGCTTCTTGAGTTGAAAGGAGTATAAAAAAAAAAAGATGATACACCAATACAAAAACATGTTCTCTACCTTCAAACAATACCATCATAGCTACAGGAGGCACATGCAAAATCAGTCTGGTATATGTTGTATTTAAATTTCATTTGATATCTGCTAAAATGGATAAATATACTTGAAAAGAATATCCCAAATCTTCTTCATTACTGTATTTGACTGCTTAGAGTTCTTACTATTTTCTTTTTTCTAATCTTGCTACCATAGTAAAAGCTTATTTCATTTTGTTACTTTATTCTGGTTTCATTTAAGGGCTATTTAGGAAAGGGGTTTTTTCTGTTGTTTTTTTTGCTGTAGAACCTGTCTCCCTTTTACTAAATCTACTGTACTGCTGGTGAATAATAGGTTGCTGGTGAATAATTGTAGTATCAAATTTCTAAACAAAATAGCATTGAGCACACTTTTTAGTTAAGAAAAATGGGCATGAGAAGTTAGATAACTTCAGGAGTAATTAAGGGAGGCGCTGTAAATGGAAGGAGATCCAGAGCCCCAGTGTTGGTGATGGGCATTCTTTATGCAGTAGAATGTGATTCTTGGTATAGAAGTACATAGAGAGTAGATAAATGGATAGATAGATGCATGTTTAGATGAAGGAGGCAAATGCATGGAAAAATAGGTAACTCATTCTTTCATTATGCCCCCAATATCGTCCATACCATGGACACTGCTTAATCCAGACCTGAAAAATTTATTTAAAGGAATTGAAAAACAAAGTCCATGAATCAAAATCCCATGGAATTTAGATAATGTTGGAGACAATTGAGATTACAATATTGTAAACCTCTTTGTCCAGGAGAGCTATTTTAGTCACATTGTCTTTGCTGGAACAAAATAGACCAACACCCACAATTTAAAGGAAGAGGGATTTATTTGCCTCATGTTTTTAGTTTATCCTCTTCAGGCTCTAGACATGGCATGCTGGAAGTGCCTGGAGGGATATAGGTGCTCACTCCATGATCAACAGGAGGAAAGAGGAAGAAAGGACCTGAGGAGGGAGATGTACTCTTCAAGGTCACATACCCCGTGAACTGTCATTTCCTCCCAGATCCCACCTCAGCCATTGAGCTTACAAATGGATGAATCCAGTGATGAGTATCCCATGATACACCCACCCTTCAAAATCCCTACCTCTGAGTGCATGAGGATTTTAGGGGATATTCCAGATCTAAGCCGCAATAAGAACTTATTACTTCATTTTGTTTATCCCCCAAATTAATATCAGTTTACTTTTACTAGATAGTAGGACCAAAATCAATGCCCATGGAAGTGCCTATAATAATTGCTACTTTGTATTCTCTTTCTTCTTATGTCTTTTAGTGATGTTATCTTACTCTGAATACAGCAGATGTAAGCAACTCAAAATCTATCCTTCACATTATATGCTCAAGGGAAAGAATGAGGACTAAGTGTTCAGAGAAATCTGCATTTATTATTTTTGAATTGGTCTTACATTTTTATCTTAGAGATTGTGATTTCTCTATGGCTGCACTATTAGTTAAGGCAATAAGAAAACACTTCACAGTGAACCAGCCCCCCTAGGAAAAAAACTGTGGAGTGAATATTTATGTTGGTGAGTACTATAATATGTAGAGACTGATTAAAATAAGTTTTTATTTAAAACCGTGTATATAAGCCCAGTGGGTTTTCTAACAATCCTATAAAATTATTTTATACTCTTTGAATTTCAATTTCAATTATTTTCTACTATCTATATTATAGTTTTCTTTTTATTTTACCTCCTTTTAAAAAATAATCTTCCCTTTCATCCTAAAAACTGCTCCTTTTTAATTCATAATATGTACTCTAAACACAGATCCTATTACTATTTTAAAACAAGTAAGTTAAAATTAATGTAATTTACCCCCCCATCAATATAGAATTTTTTCCATTCTTGTGTTTGGAATATCATAATCTATTTCAAAGTAAATATCTATTTTGCTATAGGATGAAGCCTAGCATATACCCCGTTGATTTTATGGGAGCACAGAGTCAAGTTTTACTTTTGCTCAGAGCCTGGGTTGAAGATGGAAAGTACACACTGATGTGAAGAGAACTTATCACTGAGTCCTCCAGGAGGAAATGAGAGATGATCTGGGCAGCCAGAAGGGCTTCAGGAAAGTGATTATTAAGTTATGTGCTTTGTTGAGATCTAAACCTCTCCATCTAAAACTTTGGAGACATCTTCCAACCTTTTCTGTGTGCCTAATGTGAACATTTTAGGTGGGATTAACAAGAAAAAATGTCAGAGGTGAGTTACATATCCACTTTGAAACTATCAGAGGGAAAGGAACATTTATGGTAGATGTGACATGACATGAGTGAAATTTAGAAGTCCCCAGGGTAGGCATCCAAAAATCTTAATTATCAGAAGTTTATACAATCCCTGAAATTATCAGAAATCATGTGGGATGTTGGAATTTCCATGGAATATGGGTAATTGATTAGAACTGTCAACTGCAGACATCGCAATTTATTTTTAGTTTTCCCTTGCTATTACGGAAACATTAGAGCAATGTTTAAAAATGCTCAAAAAACATTTAATTCGAAATCCAGTAACCCCAGAAATTCATATAGTTGGTTGCATGTTTTCTTTTATTGCTATCCCAGGTATACAGACACTTTTACATGATATAATTTTAATTTTGTGTTTGTATTTTATAATTAATACCACTATAAAAGTTTTATTATATTTATTATTTTGTGTTTTCTTATAATGACTGCCTGCTTAACATCTTTTACGGTTGCTATTTAAGTATTCCTGAGTGTTCATATATATATAAATAAAACTTCAGTTTAAATATTTATTAAATATTTGTATCCTCATTTTGGATCATTTTATTTTACAGAGGGAGTAGGGTTTAGGAGCCCACTTTAGGCTTGGGGTTACTGTCTAGACATTCAGAATCTATGAGGGTTGTAGCTATGAAAATTGTCCTAAAATTTCTAAGCCTACTTTCATCAAATAAAAATAGTCTTGTGAAGTCTAAAAGAAAAAATATATAACAAAGATATGCAAAATACCTATTTGAACAAATTTCTAAGAATTAAATTATCTAGGTAAAGAATATAACTCTATATATTCTTTGCATGACTGTGTACAAATTGTTAACTGCAATACTCAGCTGCCAAATGAATCCTCCACTTCTTAACCAAAGCAAACAAACAAACATAAAGCTGAATTTGTTACTTAATTAAGGAAGGGCAAAATATATTAGACACATGTAATCAAAGAAGCAGACTCAAATATTGTACAGAGTTTTAGGTGGAGAATAAAATTCAAGGATTAGTGGGTTTTGAAGGAAGTATATTGATGTTATTTATAGAAATATGGTTTCTCAGATGGTAATTTCTATCATTGGTTAACTTTTATGAGTTTCTTTGGAGCGAGTCTTTCTCTGATTAGCTTAGAAGTTAAGGTTGTTACAAATTGGTTGACTTGCAAAAGAGTGCTCAACAAGAAGCACTGCCATTCGTTTTTTAAATGTAAGATATTTTTGTTTTTACTTTTTATTAATAGATATTTGAAGTACACAATGATTGAATTCCTTGTGGGGAATTGGTACATGTACAGTATAACACATTTCAATTATTTTCATCCTCTTCCCTATATGGTTTCTAGAACTGTCATTAGTTTTGAAACCACTTCTGGTAAGTACTTATTTTCACAGCTACAGAAAAATCAGTTATTTTCTAGGAGAGTGGGAATATTTTATTCTCAAACTATATTTGAAAGAACCATATGAGAATAAAATATTCATGTGGAAAATGACGGAGAATGCCAAAAAGGAATCTCTGTAAGCAAGTCTAGGAAATAACTCTAAATTTACTTTTAAGGCAATCTTATTTTGATGCAAAATTACGTATAGGTATCAAACAGTGAACTAAATGTAAAAAGCTAGTACCCAGAAAACAGAGCAGTAGAACTTAGATGGAAAGATAAGTACATTTTATGAAAGTTAGTAAATCACAAATAATTTATTTCATACATCACTGTCAAAAAAATCATAAAATTTTACATTTCGTGGAACCATAAAGATTATATTTTTGTTAAACATTTTAGCTCATGGAGCTAATTTTCTCTTAATTTATACTCATCTGGGATATGTGATGATATTTGTTGTTTTGTTTTTATTTGGGGAATCATTCTCTTTCCTTTACACACACACACACACACACACACACACACACACACACACACGCATGCATGCGCCATTCAAAAAATAACTCTCCTCTTCTTCTTGATAAATTTTCCAAAAAGATCTATTGCCTTTCTTTTTGAAAAATATATTAAATAGATCAGGTTAAGATAGATCAGGTTAACTCATTGCAGGCAGTGCCTGTATCCCCTCTTCTGACTCTCACTGACAGCCTACTCCAGCACCATCAATAGATGACTCCAGTGTAACCTCTTGAAAAAAGCTTGAATTTTAAGATCAAAGAGAATAGTAAACAGTTCCCATTTATTCCATTGACTGGCTGAGGTGACTTCCCTTGAGTAATTTAAGCTCCACATTTCTCACTTCATAAATTCTATTTAAAACGATGGTTATCACATTGCTATGAAATTATATATAGGAAAATATAGAATACTCTTTTTACCCAGAAAGGACCACATGTATGATAAACCTTCTTTGTATTTATTTCTTATTTTCTCTCATCACATTAATAGCTAAAAGCTCCATTAGGCCCATTATGTCAGTATCTCAATGTCTTTATCTGGCACCTTATTAGGCAAATCATTTTACCTAATTTTGCTCATTTGAGGATAATAATTCTTTCTCTGTATCAGTCTCATTGTGAGAATGACAGCTTGAAATGTGAAAATGATCACAAAAGCATTTAATTATTATACTAATAAGAACTGTTAGCTTTTTGAAAATTTGACATTGTCTATGAGTAAGGCATTGTGCTGGCACACAATGTACGTGAGCTCAGCTTTTGTAATCACCTACTTGGGAGTTAATGTTATTCATAATATTTATGGAAAGTAACTATAGTTTGAGCTAAAGCTACATGGCTAGAAATTTGCAGAGCCAGAAATGAGGTCTTTCTAACCTCACCTCCACATCCAGAGCTCTATGCAGGAGCTAATGGTCACAATTATATTCAGTTACTTTTCAGTAAAAAATAATCCTTGGCCATTATTTGAATCATGTTTCATCAGTGTTTAGCTCCTTTTCAAAGGTTGCTGTTAGAGATACTGCTAGCATTACAGAGCTAGACCCCACTTTTATTCACTTGAGGTTACAGATGTTTGATTTTCTTCATCATTAATATATACTTCTCTTTTGTAATTTATTGTTAGGATCAACTTTTTTTTTTTTTTTAAGATACACAGAGCATGTAAGCTTTTGAGCAGTGTGAAGCTTCCCTCCAACCTGTACTGTGAAGGTTGATGTGGTGCTCTTTCTTACTGTTCTCGTTAGTGTTTCAGCCCCTCTCATTCCTCTCCCCCAAGTACAGGTCAAACTTCTGCACAGACTTTGGATTTTATTTTTTACTTTCTTACAGTTCGGAGGCTTTCAAACTGTGCAGAAATCAACTGTGCAAAAAAACATCTATAATACCGTTATGCTATTCTGCAGATCAGGAATATTTTTTAAATTATCACTTACATGCAATGAATTGTTAGACTCTACTGCATTTTAAAACAAAGGATTCTCGGCCTCTGCTTCCTAAGAGAAGATTGAGTGTGATTTGTATATACATATATTTGTAAATTCAAACCTCACTTTAATTTATGCCATTTTCTATTACAAATATGCTTAATTCACATAAGTTAATTCAATGGAAGTAGAGGCAAGGCTATTTCTGCATTTTTAAAATGTGTCTGTAGTAATTAGAGCATATTAAATCATTGAGAAGAGAATTTAAATCAAGGGTTGAAGCTCATTAATCTAAATAACAAGTCATAATAGAATAATTCTGTGAAGAGTTTCAGATTATTTTATGGCTAGAGGGATAAAAATATCTCTTGATAAAAACTACTTTCTCTTAAATTTTTGTAAGGACTTCTTAAACAAATTTTAAAAATAATATATTTTAAAAGAGCTTCAAGTACATAATTATAAAGAAAACCATTCAGGATAGCAATCAAAGATTTTCAATTTTTTTAATCTAAAAACTTGGAGATGATATTTGCAAAAAATAAACTGGACAAAGTCTTAATTTATAATATGTAAAGAATGTCCAAAAATGAATTACAAAAAAGCAAGAAATTTAATAAAAAGGAACAAATAAAACATAATCATCATAAATGAAATAAAAATGATCCATAAATAACAGAAATAATCTCCCCCTTATTATTTAATATATAGGTAAAAGAAATTTTTGTGGCTTACTAGGATATTTTTTTCACCAGCACAATTTTAAATGTTTAATAGCATTTATTGTTATCAAGAGTTTGTGGAAATCTGATTTTGGGTGGAGACAAAATGTGGCTTTTTTGATACTATCATAGTGATACTGAAAAAATTTAAAGAACATATATTATTTGACCTAATAATTCTATTTGTATTAATTTATGAATCAAAAATACTTGTACTTACCACCCAGGAGTCTGAAGAAAGATATTTATTGCAAATTTATAATGACAGAGTTTTATATACAATTCTAATGTCAATCAACAAAGTAAAAGTAAAATATATAATGATACATTCATACCAGTAAAAATAGTTAAGCAAGTATTAAAAATAATTTGGTAAATTTGTGAAGACAATAAATATCAAAGTCAAGCTGGAGAGTATGAAAAGTAAACCCTACAATAAAGTAGGGGAGTTCTAATTATCTTTAAAAGCACATGTTCATTTTGATACTTACTAATGCAATATATATATATATATACATACATAAATATAGCAGGATATATGCAGATACGTATTATGGAAACTACTTTAAAAGGATATATGCCCAACTGAGACAAAGGTCGTTACCCTTTGAGTAGAAGAATGGATCAAAAGAGTGGAAAAATTAATTTGGGGACTAATTTTTTACTCCATATACTCTTCAGAATTATTTAAATTTTGACAATAAAATAATTATTAAAAATAAAAATTTTAATAATTATATTATTTGAATATTTATAAATCAGAAGGTATAGATATTATATATCAAGTAAACTTTTTCAAAGAACACTTATTGGTGAATTGTCAGTTAATATCAGAGTTCTAACAGGTCAACATTTCAGAATATTTTTATATAATTAAATCTTTAAATTTTAAATTAATTTTGAAAAAATTTTAACGTATACCATACTTTCAGGGTTTATCTTTAGCTAGAATCAAATATTTTAAATTATATAGATGTCATTTGGTAAAAAATAATCAAGAACTCATCAATAACACCACACTGTGGAGTAGTAGAGGTACTAAGAACATAGCAAGATTTCTAGAAGTCCAATTTTGGTATTTGCATTTGAAAAATAATTTGTATTTGACAAATATATAAAAATTTTACTTCCTCTAACTCGAGATACTCTTGTTATATAATTTTATAAATATTAACCTTTCTCCCTATGGTTTTGGTTCTTATATTAATAAGATAAATGACCGATTTGAAATGAAACATCACTTAAGAGTTTGAATTCAGAATGTTATATGATTTAATTTTTTTAAAAGATAATTCTAGCCATGAGTTAAAGCAGGAAAGAGAAGCAGGAATGAGACAGGTGACTCAATCCAAAAATGGGCATCTGAAATGAATAGACATTTCTCAGACATAGAAACAGCAAATAAACATGAAAAAAAAAGTGTTCAATATCACTGGTCATTCGAGAGATGCAAATTTAAACAACATTGAGGGCCAAGGATTTAGTTCAGTGGTTTCGCCACCTGCTGCGCAAGCAGCATAGGTTTCCGCTTAGCAGATATTATACAAAGCAAAAGAAGTCATCTTTCTTTTCTCACCTTATTATACAGAAAATTTTTTGCCTGTTCCCAATCAAGTAACCCATTTCCCTATACATCGAGAGGAATAAGGGAAGGGAGGTTTTCTAAAATGTACTAAATTTTATAAAACATGTCATAAATTACAATAACTACTTTTTACTATCAGTATTGCCCTATGAAGAAAGTATGCTATTCTCCACTTTTCATGTGAACAAGTCTCACAGAAGTTAGAGATTTTCCCAAGTCTCAAGCTGAAATGCAGCAGAGGTCAATGGAGCCATTTATCAATTCTATCCTCCTCCAGCCTCCCTAGAAAAATTCCATGTTACTCATGATAATGTTGTATTCTTGCACCCTGACACCTAAATCTCTTGATTTTAAAACAAATATGAAATTATGTTTGTGTCATTTGTTAATATTTTTGTATAAATGCTAATTTTTGTAATATAGGAATTCTTTCCCACTTTGTGGAAAAAAATGAATACTCAACATCATTTCAGACAATTGAGCAAAACTCACAGGTTGCACTAACTTTTGCTTTTGCTGTTCCTTTCTTGCCAAGTTTTTATAAGCTGAAAATAAGGAAATTGTCAGTTTCTCTGTTCTAAAAAGAATGTATACTTCTCTGGTTTCAGCTGCATTTTACAGTCTACTGTGTACGAGTGAATTCCACACCAGAATCGTGACTAAAATTATATTTAACGATGAACTAGATTTAGAAAATAGATAATATGGAAGATTATCTTCATTATTTTCCTTCAGAATACAGTTACAAGTTGCTCCTAATCTGGTAGTGAAGTAGGAGGAGTCACAATTTGGCACCTTGGCAATGCTAGGCTAGACAGCTTTTGCTAGCCATTGACATTCAGAATCATTTTTCTGTTTTGTTATGTTTTGGTGATTGGGACACATTCATTTTTATATGAATGAAAATATTTTATAATATGTCTTTGATATATTTTAATAGAATCTGTGCTATAATGTTACAGGAATATGTCAATTATCATAAGCTTTCTTAAAAATTTTATGAAACATAATTACCCTAAGCAAAAATCCATTTTCAGATTCCTATTTATAAAATTCAAAGCAAATATCAAAGCACAGTATTTTGATTAATTTAGAGCACTTTTCTTTTTATTAAGATTCTTGTATATGGTAAATACGGACAATTTATGTGTGTGTGTGTGTGTGTGTGTGTGTGTGTGTGTTGGATAATAGTTCTTATATTTTTTTGGAACCAGGAATCAAACTCAGGACCTTAAGCTTGCAAGGCAGGCACGGTGCCATTGAGCTAAATCCCCTGTCCCATGTAGATATTTCTTACTTTGAGACATAGTCAAAGACTTTAAATGCCATTACCAAAAACAAAACAAAACAATAGCACTAAACAGGTAGAACTGTTGTGACACTTTTCCCATATATGGAAGACCATCCTTTGCTTGTCTATAGCAGTTGTTTGAAATAACTGAAAGCAGTTAAGAGTAGAGTACAGGATGTAGTGGAAACCTAGAAAAGAAAAACTGCCAAATTCACTGCAAATATTTGAGTGCATAGTGGAAGTTTCTCCCAATAATACAAAAATATTTTAAAATTCAGGAAATAAATGTTACGGTCAGAACTTAGCTTTAAAACATGCTGTTTGAGGGACTCTGGACAAAGTTATTTACCGCAGTAGGGTTCACATCCTCATCTATAAAATGAAGATGAAAATACCCCTACCTCCTGGAACACTAACATACCTGAGATATATAATCCTTACATTGGAGTTCATGCCTCACATGTAATAATTTTCCAGTAGCTGTTAACAATTGTCTCAACAGCCCAAACTGGAAGGATTACAAAGTACTGATTCACACATAGACCTACACAATTTGTTCTTTTGTTTTATCTAGTTTTATATACTAGTACTTAAAGTCATTTTCAAAATCAGTACTCTTCTCAAGTAAAAAGTATCACTTTCTGATTTTCAAAATGATTTTTTATCTGTATCTATAGTTTTTTTCTGACTAGAAAATCTGTAAATAGTTTCACATTGTTTAATATTTTGCTATGGAATATTAATGGTTGAAGTAAATAAGTGTAATTTTAAAATGATTTTATATAGATGTGGGGTTGTTTTGTTTTGTTTACTTCTGAATGGATTTATATTTTTCTCACACAATGACAGCGTCAGGTGCAGAAGGTCCCTGCTCACATTGCCCTCCTGTCTGCTTCTTCCCACCCTCCACCCTCCCTAGAGGACGACCTAATGCACTGCATGGGTGCCAAGTTTCTGTGGCTGATGTCTTTGCCCAGGCTCCTTCTGGCTAAAGACTTGAAACAGGCAAGAGGAAAAGATATGGTATTTCTTCCTTCTCCTCTCCTCTTGGAGGCTTCTCCATTAGTAGGGAGCTTCTCTGTTTCAGATTCCCCCAGTGGACTTTGTTCCAGGTCTTTGGGACCTTGACTTTTGCATCAGTCTGGAGAGATGTGTTTAAGTACTTTCTCTTTCTGACTTCTAAGCAGAGAAACCTAGAAAAGAAGACACTGATGAGACTGAGCAGACCCTAGTTTTCAGATAATTACAAAGAAAAACAAAGAGGAAAGATATGAACAGATATACATAGAAAATTCATGTTTAAATAAAATACTTTTCTGCTTGTAAAATTAATGTACATTATTAATAAAACAGTACTACCAAAAGATAAAAAATAATGTTTTGGTGAATAGGTTCTAAAGGTGTCTGTGCATTTATACAACTGACATTAAAAAAAATAAGACCATGTCATCTTACAGTTTTATGTTTCTTTTGTTCTGTTACTGTACCTTTGATTTTTTTTTATGTCAAGACATATAAGTCAGTAGTACTGCTTTAAGAACTGTGTAATATTCCATGCTTTGTTTAGACCATAACATTTATCCATTTATTTATTTTAAATAATTTACCAAATATCTAAATGTTTAGATGGTAAACAATCCTTCTATCCATGTACAAAACTCTGTATCCATCTCCAAATATTTCATTGAGAAATATTGCACCTTTTCCAATTCCCAAAAGTACTTACCACTTATTGAATGGTACCAACTTGATAATCAAGATGTTAACAGCATCTTATATACATTACTTCATGTAATTATTAAAATCTTGAGAGAAAAGTACCAACATTAATTCCATTTTGCCAAATAGAGCAATTTAAGATCAATTAAGTTAAGTAATTTGTCAATAGTCCACAGAAAGCTGGAATTATAGCCAGGAACAATAGATTCCAAAAGCTGTATGTGTAATCATTGCATTGTATGACTTCTCTCCTGTGGTATACAATTTTACTTTTTATTTACATCTGTGAATTGGTTTTAAGAAACTTTAAATTAACTTTTGATGAATAATCTAAATTCTATTTTGTAGGACCAGTTAATTCATTTGTCTCTGTTTCCCAGTGCATTACCTATTATGTAAACTTGGGAAATTGCTGCCTGTTACATTCAAATTTCATGATATTTTCCAAAGTACAAGTCACTTTGTCTCTGAGGCAACCTATTTCCATATGTTGCTTAAAATGGAAACAGAACAAAATTATTTTATCAAATGACTTTATTGATTCTTATACTTCATATGAATGCAGATGATGTGGAAGAGACAGTATCGTTTGAGTACTCTGGCTGGTACTTTTCTCTACAATAGCACAAAAGTGCAAGCATGTGTATGCATACTATAGATATACACAGAGATGTAGATTGGAAATTTTATTCACTGAAAATTTTTGTGTAGAAATATTTCCTTAGTCATTACTTATTTTTTAGAAAAATATTGTAGCCTCAGACAATGTTCTATTGAGATTAGAAATGAATGAGCCCCAGATATTGTTCCCATGGGGAGATGTTAAGAAGGGAAAGTCAGAGATAGCACATTAATGCCAATACTCAACTGCTTTAAGCTAGAGAGACCAGTGGACACCCAATCTAATTAATTCTGACCATGATTGCACATCAAAGAAAATAATGACACTAACACTAAGTGTACTGTGTAAGGATTTACATAATAAACATAAAGCTCTGAATCTCTCTTGTACATAAAAAGGAGAAGCACTGGAGGGAGAGGAGAAAAGGGAGTTACTGTTTAATGAGCATAAAGTTTCAGTTGTACAAGATGAGTGAGTTTTACAGTTCTGCTGTACAATATGTTACCCATAGTTCACAATACTATCTTGTACACTTAAAGACTAGTTAGGAGAAGAGATCTTACTAAGTTTTCTTACCATAACTTAAAAAGAGGAAAGGAAGGAAAAATATTTCTGAGAAGATGAGCTAGGAAATATAAATTTCTTCCCAAGACCAATAAAGTCACTTCTATGACATCAAGTCATCCTCAATGTATTCCAATGATATATTCCATATCTACCTTAGCTTGGACCAATTACATTTTGCTAGCAAAATGACTTTCCTGAGATGAAGGTAATAGAATCCCCCCCCCAATTTATGCAAAACCCTGATCAATTATACGTAAACTTTTTCCAATATTTAACGGTTTCCCTTATCTTCCATTTGCTATGAAACATATTGATGGTATATCATAGGACATATTTTAAAATATCATACATATGCTGCATTATATCATGAAGCAATAAATTATCATGGTGAAATATCACCAAAGAGAAAGTTAGAGTCATTTTCCTTGATTCCTAATAGTAGAGTTGGTTGAATTACTTAATCTTTTAGCTTTCAGCATAATATGTTGACTTAGTCTTTGATGGATTCATAAGTAATATCTCAGTATTCAAAACAATGCCACAGTGCTTCTGAATGCTTAGTGCAAATCTTGATGGATATAATTGAAAATTTAGATTTAATTTTCATGAGAAATTAAACCCATTAAACATGTCTATCATGGTTACATATAAACAGTATCTTTGTGGAAGTTATGAAACAATTTTATGTTTATTATACTTTGTACTTTGTGACAAACATTTTTATGTATCTAAAATTGGCAGTCCTTTTGAATATTGAATATTCATTAAGTGATTTTCAGATCCAAAAGATTCCTATCATATTAAGAATATCTTTTCCCCAGTACTTGTATGTTATCCCAGAGACTTTTTGTGTTCAGAAGAAAGCAAATTTTATTCTGAAGAAATGTAGTGTATCACTTAACTGTGGCAGTGTTCTGTGTGTGGGAGAGAAGAGGCATTGTGGGATTTAAAACAGTAGGAGAAAGTAAACAATCTAATGTCACTGTTAAATGAAAAGCCATTTTTAAATACATTTCACAAAAATTAATTTAATATGATTTTAATGTCATTTATGAATATAAGCTTTTAATATAGCTTATAAATCAGACTTGATCTTTATAGTACACAGATTTCATCCTTAAAAATACTATATGGAAAAAATGGAAACCTTAAGACAAAGTGTATAAATCTTTCACATTCACAGTCAGCTAAGATTGATCAGCAAGTATTTATCAAGAACTGAGGTTCAGTAATGCACAGAAACTATGAGATATAACTTCCTTCCTTAAAGATTAGAAGAAAAATGTTTTCCTCTCTCACATATAAATTATAATCCCCTCTTTTCCACATATGTTTTTGCTTGGAAAGGTACAGTGACCTTTAATTATTCCATGGTAGGTGTCAAACAAAATGTATGTCAAAGGACATATTTCCTACTTCATTATATTCCTTAACAAAAATCAATTGTAAGAACTTTTTATTCCCCAACATCCAAATAATAGCTTTCCTATTTAAAACATAAAGAGAATCTAATATCATTCTCTGATAAAAGGAAACAAGATACTGGAGAAATGGCTGATTCTAGGTCTAGAACAGAGAATGTGCCAAATGAACCTAATAGATTTCATTTTCTAGGAAGTAATGGAGTGTTCAAAAAATTTAAAAAATTGGGCTCATCAAAGATAAAGGAGATAAAATGAAACATTTTCAATATTTAGTAACATGCAATAGAGCAATTTGATTAAAAACTAAATAATGTAAAACTACATTATTATCCAGTGTATGAAACAAATCCATGAGGGCTTACATATATGAATAAGCAATTAGATAAAGAAATAAAGAAAAAAAGATAAATGCTCTAGACAAAGAAAATCTCAGTAATTTATGTAAATAATCCTCCCTCAAAGAGAAGGAGCATACCTTCCCTTTCTTTAAATGTGAGCTGTACAAAATGACCTCCTCCCAAATTCCCAAATCACACTATATAGAAATGGAGAAAAAAGATCTTTCCAGTCGATAAACATGATAACCACTGCTTCACCTGAGGATAAAAGTTAACATCAGCCAGTCTGGTGAGAGCGTCTGTCTTCAGTAAGATGTGATAGGAATGGCACCTTATCTCTTTAAGTTTACTCCAAAAACGCATGACCTTAGTTTAACCAGAGTAATAATATCCAATTAATCTAAACTGAGGAATAGTCTACAAAATATCTGACTAGTAGTACTCAATAATTTCACGGTTATTAAAAACAAGAAAATTCCAAGAAACTGTCTCTGCAAACAAGAGTCTAAGGAGACATAACCAAATGCAATATGGTATCCTCAGATAAGATAGAATTTTGAAGAAGAAGAAAAAAAGACATAGAAAATAGAAAAAAACACTAAGTACAAATGAAGAAAATCTGACTGAAACAGAGGATATAGTGAATAATAATGTACCAATATTGGTTCATTATTTTGACAAATAAACTATAGTCTGCAAATCTAAATCTATTCTCAAATTAAGAATTTATTTGGAAATTACATATAAAAACATCCTGAAGCTATAATCTCAAAAAAATCAATAGAAATCCCACTGATAAAAAGTAAATCTTGTCTGCTGCTTGTAACTTCTCCTCTGTTGAACTACTAGATTACTTTATTTTCTCAGTTATTTTTGATGGATATTCTACATATTTGTTCATATTTTTGTCCTCTTCAAGGTTACGCTACTAAAATGCATGTTTCTGATTGAGTTAGTACTGCTCTTTCTTGATTAAAAAATAGGGTAGCAATGGTTTTTCAGTAAAAAAAAAAACCTAGTTTTTACTGTTTATTTGGGTGAATGACTTTGTAAACAAAGAATGTAAAAGTCTTTAGATAGATGAGTCAGAATAATCTTAGTAAAGGTGGAGGACAATTTTTATATTTTTATTCTTTACTTTATCTTTCATGCATTTCTATTTTTTTCATTTCTTACATTATTACAATAGATCTGAATGCCAGTGAAGACAAATTAGGGTTTCCGGAGAAAAATATTTGGAGAAATATCCTTGGGAAACAAAGCTCAAACACCTATTTGCTTGTGTGAGATTTTTTAACACTTCAGTTTTACAAGAGAAGTAAAATTAAAAATGGCACTTCTTCAGGCAAGAAAATGAGAGACAGATGGTTTATAAAAAGGTAAAGGACACAATTAACAGGTCTGAAATTATATCATAGTATGATCTATCAGCAATTCAGAAGCTGTGGAGGCAGCAGCCAGGACTGATTTAGCTTTATTAATAAGACATCCTTTCACTTTTTTTTCTGCCTATATCTTACATTCTTAGTCGCTGTAACTACACACATTTTTAAGTGTCTACAAATGAATTTGACTAAGGAAGAAAACCTTCCTTTTTCTGTAGTATGTGTTATTTCTTCTAAAGTAGAAATTCTCCTTCTGAAAGACTTATAGTTTGCAAATTTTGGGTAAAAATCTCAAGCAAAAAGTGTCACAAGAATTGTACACCAGTAAGGCAGAGGTCACTCTTGTGAAACGTTTATGTGCTACTAATCATGTTTTCTTTCAAAACAGAAAATGCAGATTTCAGTTCAATCTCCATGTTCAAAAAGTGACCAGTGTTCAGACATTAAAATTACACATTAGACAAAATTTCTGTCTTATGATCTACTTTTACCACTTATTAATATTCATCTTCCATTATCATGTTCAGATATTTAAAATATACTATGCAATACCTATCTAACACTTTAACAGGAATGCACTTATATTTGAAAGAGATGATGAAAGTAATTTGTATTATCTACATATTAACCTTAGAATTAAGTAATAATTAAAAAACACTTTACTTTCTGAGTAATAAAGAGGAGATTTTTAAATAGAATATGCATTACGTTTGCTAATGTAGACATATGTAATTTATTTTTATTTGTTTGTTTAGAATTTATGGGAGTTTTAAAATTATCTCAAGGTCATTATATTTGTGATGTGCTGTATATAATCCAATATGGAAGCTATCCTATTCATAAGCTGTTTCTTCTTATTTTTTAAATTATCAGTCTTCATATTTTATATTAATCTTGATGATAAAACTTAGACAAATTACAAAAACTATTGTGTCATTTCCCTAAATATCATATAGTTTTAAGAGATTTTTAATCAATTCCTACAAAAAAGAAAAAGTGTTCAATAATCACATTAATTTTAGAAATGTTGCCTAAAATGATTTCCTCTCAGTTTCTTTTCTATAGCATTGGAAAAGTTCTGATAAGCCCTACAGGAAGGATGTCTGCCAAAAACATTGTGAGAGCAGTAGGAGAAAGTCTGCAGAAGCAAACAGCACCTGAGCTAGAAAGGATCTTTTATGACTTGCTGAAATTTTGAAACTTTTCCAAATTTTTTAGAACGATCACTTTAGTAACAATGAGAATGGTAGCAAACCTGTTTGGGATACTTTTTCACTAAACAAAATAAAAAATAAGCTGAGAAAAAGTATTTGTAAATATACTGGAAAGAAGAAGATAGATAAAATGTATTAGAGATGAATGTCAAGATTTGAAGATTGAATATTATGGAATTAGAATGCAGGAATGAATTAAATGCATGGGCTAGGTACATAATGAGTACTGAGACAACTCACTTAGATCCATCACATAAAAAGAAGGATAAAGTAGGGAATGTTTTATGTAGGTGGAATCAAGGAAGTCAACATTAATATATTTTGGGGTTTAGAAACTTGGAATTTAAGAAAAGATAGGCTACAGACCTATGCTAGCACACAGGTAGTAAAATCATAAGAATAGATGTAGTCACTCAAACTTTGGAGTGTGAATTATAGAAATAAACAACAAAAATTAAGAACTAGGTGACTTAATAGCCTCCTCAGGTAGAAAGACATCTGAGTGCAGGGGGCATCGATGCTAAATGTGAAGAGTATCAGGAAAGAGAAAGTAATTTTCAATTCTATAGAAAACATCCAGAAATACATATATGAAACAATTTGCATTGAATTTAATAATAAATCAATTGTTAATGACCATAACTAGCATAATTTCAGTGAGACAGTAAGGCAATGACAGATAATGAGATAAAGTAGGAGATTTGGAGGTAAGTAGAGATGGCAAATAAAACCAATCGTTTCCAGAAAATTAATATTGTTGGAACAAAGTGCCAAGATAGTGAGGACCAGAGATATAGATAGAGAACATAGTATTTTTTGTTTTTTTTTTAAGGTAGAAGAGATTTAATAAAGAGGAAAAACACTGAAATGCAGGCAAAGAGATGGTTGGTAATTCAGATTCTTGAATAATCAGGAAGAGATTATATCTAGAGAGATTCACCTTTTGCAGTCATTGGGGAAAATGGTAATGATGAAAAAGCATATAGATAATTTGGTAAGTTAAATATGGAAAACTGAGGAAAATTTTTCCATCTGTTGGATTTTATATTCTCCTGAAGTAGAATACAAATTCTTTGAGTATGAAAAGAAGTTCAAATCATAGGGGCTTTAGGAAAGTTCTGAAGATTATAAGAATACTTCTGTGAGAAATAATGAGGAAGTGGCTAGGAGTTTGTCAAGTTGGAGAGGACCCAAAAGGGAAATGAAGGTTTACTGATATCATGCCATTTGCTTTCATAATTTTCTCTGTAAGAAATTAGCAGTCTGTGTGGAAAAAACAAAGAACAGTTAGATTGACCCAGGCCAGGGTATAAAGGAGTTGAGTGTTTCAGGGAGTTCCTCTACATAAGAAGTAGGATGAGATAGGAAAAGGATGATAAAGGAAGAATAAGGGTTACAGCTAAAATAAATTCAATGGTATATGCTAGTGGAAGCAAGGTGATGAGAAAGGTGATATAAGATGTTGGAGGAGGGCAGGGCATTTAGCTCAGTGGTTCTGCCACTCAGTGGTCCTCACAAGCACAAGGACCCAAGTTTGATCCCTGGTACAAAAAAAAAAAAAAGAATTTGGAGGATATGGGTGATGTTTGACCCTGAGAATGATGAAATTATAGCTGAAGATACAAGCAGACAAGCATTCCTAGAGTGATAACTTGGGCAGACATAATGTTGAGATGTTAAATGAAGCTATGGTTATCTTCCATTAGGGCAGGATGGGCTTATAAAGAATAGCTGGAAAGTAATCTGCCTGCATAAGAGGACATCAAAGACATGGATGATTTTACCCATGAGCATTAGGACGAAAGGTGGTGGGAAGAAGAGACTATGAGGCCAGTGATTTATAAGAGAATGGGGAGCCTCTAGAAAGAACCAGGAAGTTAAGGCAAGAAATCAGAGGCTTTCAGAGGCACAGAGAAACAAGGATTTGAGTCATAAGAGAGGAGAACAGAGAAAGAAGGCATGTGAGGGGAGAGAAAGGACAGTGTACATTTTCAGAGGCGTGCATTTTATGTAGTAAACTGTAATGGAGGGGATAGAAAGCATGGTGTATTACCTCACTCCACTTTTTGAAAGAGAACTCAAGAATGATATAACAAGCTGAGAACCTGGGGCAAAGGGGAGAGGTAGAGAATTAAAAAGCATAGTATAGTCCTTGCTAGGTCCTGACCCACTGACAACACTACTACTAAATCTATATTCTGGGTATCATCAGTGGGATTTTGCTGGTTATGATTTGGCTACTTTACAATTCATAACTCCACTTTTTCCTGTCTGTTGAATACACATCTCCCAATTCTCTCCCCTCTCCTATCTGCTGTCTGTAGGAATTAGTCCAAACATACCTAAAAAATACATGTGTATTTGTGAAAGAATATCTTAAAGGTAATATCAGTCCAACAGCATCCACACTCAAACATTTTTCTCATACATTCTCCTAAGAAACTGTAAAATCTAGTAATTTCTGACCTAACAGGCTGTAGAAAGATGAAAAAGAAAATGAGTAACATTAAAATGTTGTATTCCTAGGGCAAGTTTCTAGGTCATAAATTCATCCATGCATTTTCTTCTTGTAATGACAAATATTAGTGAAAGTAAGTTTATTCTTTGTTTCAGAACCCATCAAATTATCTTCCTTCTGGCCCTAAATAGAATAAAAAGTACACCAAGATGCAGTCATAAATAAGAACAGTGGCCTCATCTTGTCAAAAGTGAACAAAGGAACAAAGGCCAGAAAATCTACAAAGGAACAAAATCACCAGAAGCAGGATAAACTTTAATTAGGAGCAATGCAAATATTCATTATGAATGAACATAGCACAACCAACTTAATCTTAGATTAAATGAGAGGCTGTTTACCTTTTCATCCTCTTTGGTACATGCCTCACCAGCACCTATGTAACTCATTTTCTCTGTATTTGAGTCTACTATAAAGTGAATATTACAGGTGGTGAAAAGAATGTTATAAAAATGAGTAGCTATTAGAATCATGATATGTTATTTTGTAAATGCATTCTAAAAATATAATAAAAATTAAAATATTATGTGTAGGGAGTGCCATTTACATATTAGCTATCTAACATTCTATATTGTGCTAATGGTGGATACTTCTTATTACTTTTACACTACAAAAAAAATCATAGCAGTAGGAACTATAGGGCTGTCCAATTTTTATCACAATGACAAAATTAAAATCATACTGATGTATATATTTTCTTCTTTTTAAAATTAATTTCATTGGTACACTTAAGGTATACAATATAATGGCATTCATCATTGGAAATTAACACCTTTACGTTATCCATCTTGGTTCTTATTTTTTCCCCATTCTCCTGCCCTCCCTTCAAACCTTCCATATCTCCGTATCTACAAAGACTTTGTTTCCATTATTATTTTTTCTGATATTAATTCCATCCCCTTCTTTCTTTTCCCCTACTCCTCCCACTTCCCCTTCCCCTTTGCACCTTTTCTTCCTATTTCACGTTATCT
>NW_004624810.1:9190493-9213466 GCF_000247695.1 Heterocephalus glaber | reverse complement strand
GCAACCACTGTGGAAATCAGCATGGAGATACCTCAAAGAACTGGGATTAGAGGTCCCATTTGACCCAGCTATTCTGCTGTTGGGTGTCTTCCCAAAAGAATTAAAAGAATCATACCACAGTAATATATATATGCACCCATGTTCATAGCGACACAGTTTGTAATAGCTAAAACTCGGAAACAGCCCCATTGCCCATCAACTGGAGACAGGATAAAGAAAATGTGGGTTTTTTGAAAAATGAAATGAACTACTACTCAGCCATAAAGAATGAGAAATTAGAGACATTTATAGCTAAATGGATGCACATTGAGGCCATACTCTTAAGCAAAATAAATAGGACACATATGTGTGAGTACTGAATAGTTTCTCTGGTGTTGAGAAATTGAAAGTATAAATAAGGATAAAAATGTATAAAAGATAATGTGAAATAGGAAGAAAAGTTTCAAAGGGGAAGGGGAAGTCCAAGAGGTAAAGGAAAGGAAAGAAGGGAAAAAAATGAATATGAGAAATGGAAACAAAGTCTTTGTAAATAGAGAGGGGTGGAGGGGTTTAAGGGAAGGCAGGGGAATGTGGGAAAAATAAGAACCAACATATATTACGTAAGGGTAAAAATTTCCAATAATGAATGTCAACATATTGTATACCTAAAATGTACCAATAAGATTAATGAATAAAAAATGAATTTTCAAGATGTGTCAGTAAGAGGAAGGAAGCTTATTAGGAAGAATATTATAGTACACACTCAAAACAGAGTGCAGACTCTTGGAAAGAAAGGGACCTCTTGGTGATTGATTGGGAATTTTTATATGGACTTGGGGCTGTCCTTAAAATTGGTTATCTAGGATGTGTATTCTTAGTGTCTTTCATACCACCCATCTGGTGGACTATTTTGGAAAACAAACACTTTAAATATGTTTGAGGCTGAGATATGCTGTCCCCTTAAAAGTGTGCTTCCTGAGGAAGAGGATTGGTAGAAGGGAGAATAATTTACAGGTGAAAGTTACAGGTCCAGGTTATAGCCTTTATTGGATTTAAGATCCTTAGGGATTTTTCCTGGAAAGGGAAAAGAAAAGCTCAAATAAGTTGGATCCTGAATGAAGCTGCAGTTATTAATTAAAATACCTTTAAAAATTATGATTTTTTTCTCTCTTTTACCTATTTTAATTTTTTCTGTCCTATCTCAAGTTGACACACAGTATTCTCTGTTATTAAAATAAGAAGTGATTGCTACTTATAGCAGTGAAACTAAGGTCAAAAGTCTGAATTGAGATTCACACATACTATAACACAAAAGATGGACCTTTATCAGAAGACTTTTATAGTTCAATAATATAGCTAATGTCAAACTTGCATTTTCTGTAAGTGGCTGTCCCATGTGGATTTAACACTGTCTATATGATTTTGTATATTTTATCGGTCCAAACTTTCAATTAGCTACTTTTATCTTTTGCTTGTGATATTGAGTGTGTAAAATGTTTCCCAAGAGCATATATTTGGCTAGTGAATGATGTTGAAATTAAATTCCAAAGCATGAAGTCTAACATAAAAGGAAAAGAGGAGTGGGAACACACAATTTTCTTGCTTCTGAAACACAGCAAAAGAAAAAAAAGGAAAGGAGATTGTCTATTTTTCATTTTTTAAAATGTCCAAAAGCAACAGATTTAATGGCTCAAACCTTTGAAGTAATTTTACCACTAGGACAGTTAAATATGATAATGAAAAAGACTGGTAAAGCAGAATAATGTTGAAATATTCTGTACATTTTCAACTGTTCAAAATTTATCTTACTATGATCATATAGCGGTATAGAAGATCTTTATACATGCTTTTCCCTAAATAATGTTAAATTTCACTTTTCAACATTTTGATATAGCTGCTCTGAGTTCTTTGTGGGAGCTGCAAGCATTCAATTTTGACAACTTTTTTTTAATTGAAGGTTAAAATTTAAAGCTCATTACTTTGTCCATTAAGTTTATTGTCCATTTTTTTTTTGTTTTAGTTTTTCAGGAAACTGTCTTGCTATGCGTGGTGTAAAGAAGGCCCAAATTATATATTCTAAAGTAATTTACCAACAGTGAAAAAATATAGAGAAATTAAGAGTTATTGATACACTTCAAGAGAGCAGCAGGTGAGTCCAAGAGAGGACTGCACTATCAGGGTGAAAGGCTGAGAGTTTTCTCAGGGTCTGAGAACGTGAAAAGGATACAGAGTGATCAAAACGAGCATCCTAGGAAGATTTTGTTTAGGTCACCCTGTACTCTGTTTATCTCACGAGAGCACCTGTATTATGTCAATACGTGCACATTAAGGAGCCAATTTGACACTGTCCACTACTTTGATCTTCACAGAAGGCCCTTAAAGTCTCAAAATAATGACACCTGTATGCATCAACTCTGAGAAGAGGATCAAAGACCATTGGGAAGAATATGTGTGTTCCACATTAAAGGCTTGCTTATTATTTATTTCTGCATGTAGTTTACTCTGTGCAGAATGTAACTGCTGCTTAGTAGATGCCAGTTCATAGAAGCTTGATGGGGCAAGAGGCTAAATTTACTGTAAATATAGATTAACTCATTTTCTGCCTGTTCATCTTCCACAGAAATAAAAGGCATTATCCCTGGAATGTCATTAATTGATAAAAATAAGAGTATTTCCTGTACTTTTGATTTTTTAAAATCTGATATGTAAGCCAGTAACAGGTTTCTGCTGAATATACTTGCATTATGCATTAGCTTTGTGACCTTTGCTCTCTGCCTAAATGCTTTCATTGCTGAGCCCTCTGAAAGTACATGATGATAATTTTAAGACTAAGAGAAGTAATACAATTAAGAAAATATAAAGATTATTTCTAGAAGTAGAAATTATTAGATATGATACTTAACATCCAATAAAAACTGTGTATCCACAGATTTTGAAAATTGAAGGTAATAGTAAAAGATCTTAAAAGTTCTTAGGGCAAATGCCTAAATCAAGTTCATGGCAATTATATCTAAGTGTCAAATAAAGCCAATAATAAGCAGGAATGTACAAAATACAAGAAGAAGGACGTGTGGAAAATGCAAATGTAGCTGATATTTATTTAACATTTACAATGTCATGGGTGACATACTAATTATTCATTCATTCATAAATATTAATCAATGCTGTGCTAACCACTGTCCCAAACATTTGGGAAAATATACTAAGTAAATTAAAAAATGTTCCTGTCCTCTTGGAGTTCAAGTTCTAATAGCAGCCACATGCAATATTGACAATACATAAGTAAATTATAACAAGTAATAAGGGACATAAAAGGAGTAGCATATGAAATCTGGAGAATGCCAGGTAAAAGAGAGTAATTTCAATTAGAAATAAGTGGGCCTCATTTAAACAAGCACTGGAAGGAGGTTAGGACTTTAGACATGGAGGTGGGTAGAAAACTGTTCCAGATAGAGAGACTAAGCTACACCTTGTACAAAGGCTAGGGCTAGTAAAGGCTACTGTGTTAACTTTGCTGCATAGAAGCCACTTTGGCTATAAAGGAGTGAGCACAGGTTGAGGAAGAGAGAGTGGAGGATAAGAGGTCAGAGAAATCATATATATATATATATATGTGTGTATATATACACATATACATATATGTACATATATACGTGTATATATGTATTTATACACATATATGTACATATATGTATATATGTGTACATATATATATCTCTCTCCGTATGTCTTGTTGATATATATATATCAGTTATATGTATATATCATATATAGATAGATAGATATATTTCCAACGAGATTTCCTACTGAAGTGAGTGTTGGAGAGAAAGAATGGAGTCCTTTATATACCCCAAAATTATAACATTCAACTAAAAGAATGAGATTCTCTTCAAGTAGGATGGGAAAAGGAAAGAAGAGATGGAGCAGGTTTGGTGGATGCTCAGGATTTCACATTTTTTATCTAAAAGAGAAGTTGAGATTTGATGATTTTTAATTTGATGCTTTTTTTGTTGATCTCAAAAAGAATTTGACATATCTATGAGGTGTCTAATGGGTGTCCCATAGATAAATGGACAAACTAAATAACCATCTTGGAATATGAGTCTAGACTCCAAGACTGATCTTATCTGGAGACATATATCTAATAAATTTGCACACATTAATGGAAGAAAAGAAGATACATAAACTAGGTACTAAGTTCTGAAAGAACTTGATATTTGAGTGCATCAGAAGAATGAGAGTAACCAAGAAAGGAATAAAGAAGGGGAGACCAGCGAGAAACAAGAAAAACCAAGATTAAGAATATGGTATCCCACCACATGAATAGAAATTTTATGAAACAGGGCAGGGAGCAACTACATTGAATGCCACTTATAAGTAGAATAAGAGTAAGATGAAGATGGAGAATGTATCATTAAATTTAGTAAATGGGAAAAGAGGTTTTTTTAAAGTAGTACAAAATCCATAATTAAATTATATTTACCGGAAATTAAAACAGTCAAAAAAAGAAAGTGAAAATATAGACAACTAGTTCAGAGAGTTTACTACAGGGTGAAATAGATTAATGAATCAGTATCTGAAGGGTAATACTGTAAAGAGATTGATTACTTATCTTTAAAAGGAAGACTTCTTTTTATTATGATAGGAATAATCACACAGAAATGAAGAAATGAATTACAGAGTGTTCAATATTTTTGGTTAGGCAAGGGGAGATGATATTTACTGTGCAAAGGTAAAGGGATTGGTCTCCATATAAATAAAGCTTATTTATGATGTTATGCAGCAAGGCAGAGTGTACTTATGTGGATGCTGCTAAGTTGAAAGCAGTGGAAGCCTGTTGACTTTCTTTTCTAAACTGTCAGTGGTCTACATAGCCAGTGACTGGGGAAACAATGAATGCCAAGGTTCTAAAGGAGGGAGCTAGGTGGTACCCAGCACTATTCACTACAAAGACTCATGAAGTAATGAATAAGTAATCTGCCTATGGACAATTTAGTATTGCTCATAAAAATCCTCTTAAATACAAAGCAAATACACTGATTTCAATTTTAATAAAATAATGTCAATGGAGGATGTTACCCAGTGATCTGATAAAATAATGCAATAAAGTACACATCATAGTTATGGGCACATGGCAATGAATATCAGCTACATTTATAAATTAAATTGAACTAAATTGTAGTGCTTAGTTATAATTTCTCCTTTTTTGCCTGTTCTTTCTATTTCTCTTTAAATTCTTTATTTCAAGAACTATTCTAAAATACTACCCCTACATTATAAATAAGACCTTTACCATCATATTCAAATCTCTTTAAAAACTGTGTGTTTCCTAATTTTTCTCCTTACTTTTTAAAAAATGTTTATGAGTTTGGCTCCTTCAGGGAAATTCAAATCAACATTTTTTATTGTGTCAAGAAAGGAAAAGTAATTTCATAGTGCAAAGTGAGTGAGAAATTACTTTCTGCCAACCAAATAAATTCAGAATTTGAATGTTTTTTTTTCCCTTTCAGCCTGTGGAAACTCTGTTCATTTCCACATGTAATTATAAAACAAGTAATCCTAACTTAGTGAAATAAAATGAGCTCTGGAAACAAATAGGACTCATTTGCTGTTCAAACTAAATTAGATATTGAAAAATGCTTACATTCCAATATGTTTTGAAATGTCTAATGAAATTATAAACATCATATTTTAGAAAAAGAAACATTATATGCATAGCATAATGAGAAATTCAAACTCAATTTACATTTGAATATTCCCTTATTTGTAAGTCAATACTGTGAAATTATATAAGAAAATCAAACTTTCATCCAAATCTCTTGAGGTTTATAAGTTTCAAAGGAATTGAGTATAAGTACTTTATAATATCCACATAGATCAAATTGATATCATGATCCTTGAGAGTGCAAAAATTGAAAAAAAACTCCCAACTGTTACTGGGTTTTGGGTTACTAGAATCTCCTAGAGGTGATTTCTAGGCTTTTTCTGTCCCAATCGAAGAATTGGTCAAGATGACCACAGGAGGTAGTAAGACTTTACATATATTAAAGGTAAGAGAAGAAACATGCTCTGCAGAGAAAGTTTGGAACAGAATGTAAGAAAAAAAGATACACTGCAGCATGAAAGCAGACTACTATGAAAGCACACAGTAGCAGAGAGCTCAGTGTTGACTGTCTTTTCATATCTCTCCCTCCACAGGCTGACATCATGTGTAGGCCTTCCTTTCAAATATTTGCCTGAGTTCTCACAGGAAGTCCACATCCAGGGCTTTGGGAACTATTCTGCATGAGTATCCTGCAACTTTGCAATTAATACATCATTTTGAGTCAGCCTGCCACACCCTAATCTCCTACCTCATTTCTCACTGAGGGAAACGTATTTCATAACTCTTTACAGTGTGTTGAGGAAGTGAAAGTATCCATTTTCATATAGCTATTTCCTGCTGAGAGGGGCTGTAGGCTCTATCTACTGAGAATTATAGGCTCTCTATCTTGGGGTGCTATGGCTCACCAGATGGGTTGAAGAAATAAAAATCTTTTAGAAGACAAGGAGAAGAGTGTCAGTACATAAAGGACTGTTGAGATGCCTGTTTGATGGGAGAAAGCTTGGTGAATTTGTCAAGAAAGAGACTTTACTATTAGGTTGACCATGTAAAGCCCAAATATCAGAAAGAGCAGGTCAGATTTCCATGCTTTTCTGTTGAGGAGAAAGTATAGCCAAGAAGAATTTTAGATAAATTATTGAGAGCCTAATAGCTACAGTCCTAGATTACCCACACTATAGATTTAATTAAAAACAGGAGTCTCACTACAGGTGTCCATTTAAGGTGTGGTGAATTCTGAGTCATTAGTGACTCTACTTATCTGCACCCATTGAAATAGAGGACTCTTGGTTTTTGAAGAGGAGCCTCTGGCCTTCCAGAGGTTCAAAAGAGTAAAGTCTTAGTCCTGTGAAATTTTTAGTGGTCATTTCCATGTAGATATTTTATAGCTTCCACAGCATCCCTTGAGGAAGGGCCAATTTAATGGTTACTCTGGAATTAGGAATAAGGCTAGTATCTTGAGGGGCTGTAAGGCTGCATTTCTTGCCTCTCTACTAGCCTTTTGATTTCCCAAAGAGACTTTAGACATGCCTCTTTGTGGTCCCTTGCAATGAATGATGGCAACCCACTTGGGAAGATAGACTGCCTCTAAGAGCCTAGAATCATGACCCAATACTTGGTAAGCCATGCCCCTGTTAAGCATAAACAGCATTTGTCTCAAGAACATCCCTGACTACATGAGGAGTCAAGACTTCTAGTTTTTGGCCCACAGTTAGTTTCATAGTTTCTTCTGTCAGCACAGCTATACCTGCTATTGCCATCCCAGGTATTTGATTATACCTTGAACAAGATCTGCCTATTGACTAATTTAGTCAAGAGAGACCTGGTGTAGTCCCAACAGGTAAAATCCATTTTCACCTTTGCTGATGTTGGGAAATTATCCCCAATTTTGCTGGTAAATGCATGCAATCATGCATATATATATATGTTGAATAAAATATAAATAAAATAAAATATCACTGTCATTTGAAATCATTACCTTATAAGTCAAAGGTAAAAGTTTTCCTATGATATCTTTTATAGGTTAATAAAAATGAATAAAATATGTAATAAGTACAAAAGAAAACTGTCCTGGAATTAGAAAGAAATATACTTTTCTTTGTATTCATAAAACACAATTGAAATCCTCAAGAATGGAACTTTGAAGATCATTTTCTGAGCTAAATAAGAATAGGAAAAAAATTTTCAGTGATTTAGGAAACCCTCATATTCTTTACATTACTCAGCACTAATTTGGCACATAAATAAAGTAAGACTATTTACTGTTTCAGAAACAAAATTTGGTTCATCCCTTCAGCTATTTTTCTTCTTTTTCTTCCTAAATCCCCATTGTTTTAGCTTTGGTCCTTTTGAAAACAAAGATGAGACAAAGATTTCGTTGACACTATGTTTTGGAAACATAAAATCATTAAATAAACAGGATAACAGAATAGGCAAGTGAAAACAGAAAGGAGTAAAAGCTGAATCTCACATGCATTATGGAGGTGACCAACAAACAGGTGACTGGTAGTCTAGTCTAGTGGCACTTTCTGGGAATCCTTGTGAAATATCTGAGACTTATTGTCAGGGAATAGAAAACTAGGTATTTCCTTAGTATATTTCCACCCTGCTTATACAGGGCTGAGAAATCAGAAATGAACTACCTACCACTTGTAGATTACTCAGGCATGAAACTTTGCAGGAACCAAAGAATATCAAAAATACATTAAGGTAGTAAGCACAAGTAGTTGGTAGATGGCCCAAGGAAAGCCACTGTTGGATTCAATCTGCAAGAATTGGTGGAAGGCAACATGGAACCAGTCACTTTACCAAAGCAAGGGTTGCAGTTTGAGGTGGGGCTCAGAGTATGGTGAAGTAAGGCACAATAGTTGTCTAAGACTTATCTTTCTCATGTAGTCTAAACTCTTTTAATCTCTCCACTTAGGACTCCCAAATATTGTGTTCTTATTGCCACACTTCTCATATCTGAGTGATTTTATCATATATATATATATATATATGAACCTTATTTTTCTAGAGCCAAATAGAAAAAAGAGATTTTTGGTATTAAATATTTTTAAATTCTAAGCAGTAAAGGGACTCATGCAGTAAAACTTTGAATCTTTCGGTCTTATTTATGGATTCCATCAATTCAGAGGATTTTCATTCTTGACTTTTTTCTCCATTTCTTCTAATGCTTAAATTAGTCAAATGTCCTTACACATCTTGATTCTGTTTGAATCACATACCAGAATAAAGAACTTTTCAAATACTTCAGACTTTTTTCTCTTGGGGTACTATTTAATAATTCTTATGTTAGAAAATATTCCTCAAAACATCAGTGTCCTAGTGTGCATTGCTATAACAAATTACCATAGACTGAGAAGCAAGGGTATTAAAGAACAACAACAATAGCAATAATATTTCTCATAGATCTAGAGACTACAGTTCCAAATAAAGGGGCCAGCATAGTTGGTTTCTCTCCTGGATTATGTCTTTTTTAAAATTAATTTTCTTGGTACATTTTAGGTATACAATATAATGACATTCATCATTGGAGATTTGTACCTTTATATATCTTGATTCTTATTTTCCCCCATTGCCCTGTCTTCCCTTCAACCCCTCCACACCTCCCTATTTATAAAGACTTTGTTTCCATTTTTTCATTTTCTCATGATAATTTGATTCCCTTCTTTTCTTTTCCATACCCCTCCCACTTCCCCTTCCCCTTTGCATATTTTCTTCCTATTTTTAATAGATAATTATACATGTTGATCCTTATTTACACTTTCAGTTTCTCACACCAGAGAAAATATTCAGTATTTACACGTGTGTCCTATTTATTTCACTTTAGAGTATATCCTCAATGTGCATCAATTTAGCTATAAATGTCTCTAATTTCTCATTCTTTATGGCTGAGTAGTACTCCTTTTATGTAAAAAACTACATTTTCTTTATCCAGTCTCCAGTTGATAGGCAATTAGGCTTTTTCCAGGTTTTAGCCATTACAAACTGTGCCACTATGAACATGGGTCCACATATATCACTGTGGTATGATTCCTTTAATTCTTTTGGGAAGATACCCAGCAGCAGAATACCTGGATCAAATGGGAACTCTAATCCTAATTCTTTGAGGTATCTCCATACTGATTTCCACAGTGTTGCACCAATTCTACACTCCAATCAACAGTAGAGAAGTGTTGCTTTTTCCCCACGGCCCTACCAGCATGTGTTATTGGTTGATTTAATGATAGCAACCATTCTTTCTGGGATAAGGTAGAATCTCAGAGTTGTTTTTACTCGTATCTCTTGAATGACCAGTGATATTGAACATTTTTTCATGCTTATTTTCTATTCCTACTTCTTTGTCTGAGAAATGTCTGTTTATTTCAGATGTCCATTTTTTGGACTGAGTCTTTAAATTTGGGAGGTCTGGTTTTTTTATGTTCTTTATATATTCTAGATAATAGACCTTGGTCTGCAGAACAGCTCTGGTCAAAAGTTTTTCCCATATTGTGGGTTGTCTCTTCACACTGTTGTTGGTTTCTCTTGCTGTGCAGAAGCTTTTTAATAAGAAGAGATCCCACTTGTTGATTGTTTGTGCTAGTTCACGGGCAACTGAGGTTTCCTTCATAAAATCTTTTCCTACACCAATGTCTTCAAGAGTTCTACTCAACCTCTCTTCCAGCTGATTGAGTGTTTCTGTTTTAATATTTAGATGTTTTATCCATTGGGCTTTTAGTTTAGTGCATGGTGAGAGACATAAGTCTAGTTTTAACCTTTGGCAAGCTGAAACCCAGTTTTTCCAGCACCATTTATTAAAGAGGCTATCTTTCCTCCAGTGAGGTTGTTTGGCTCGTTTGTCAAAGATGAGGTGGCTGAGTGTGTCTGAACTTGTTTCTGAATCTTCTAATCAGTTCCATTGATTGTTGGGTCTGTTTCTTTGCCAGTACCATGATGTTTTTATCACAATAGCTTTGTAGTATAGTTTCAAGTTGGGGATTGTGATAATCCCTACTTTGTCTTTGTTGCCTGGATTATGTCTTCATAGGGTATAGAGCTTCTGGCATTCCATTTGTAAAGGCACTAATCCCATTAATGGTGGTCAAATATCTCCCAAGGCTCCACCTTTTAATATCATCAGATTATGGTGTTAAGTTTCTACTTAAACATGTTGAAGGGACATAAATGTTTAATTAATTGCAACTCATATATGCTAACATGAAGGGAATATTTTCTTTAACATTGTTCTTGGGGAGGCCCTTATTTATCACCACAGACATTTTTATATTTATCTTATTTCTGCAAAAATGCTTGATTATTATGTGTGGATCTGAATACAATTCAAAACCCTGTTGCTGAAAAAAAAATTGAACATTTAAGACTAAGTATAGACAACAAGCAGCAAAGAAGCATGTTCTTCATCTAAACTAAAGATTAATATTTTATAATACATTGGGAAACAAGTTCAGTGGCTTCAACTTTATTTAACATACTTTTGCCACTATTTTTCAAGATCCTTCAGTTATTAACCCCAGAGACACTTGTGTGTGTTTGTGTGTGTGTGTGTGTGTGTGTGATTTTCAAAATCCCTTTTTGGTGTAGGAACTCTGATAAGTCAGAATTCCAGGATCCAGTGGAAGGTACTCGTAGATCTCTGACAAATTCCAAGACAAGTTCTCATTTTGTCAACACCACTTTTTCAAAAGAATCAATAATATATAAGACAAAATAAACCAAAGCACACTACTATCCTTCTAGAACTATATTCTCTGAGAAAATAAAAGAACCATATACAGAAAATGTGTCCAATATATATTAGGTGTGATGTTTTCCAGTACCATTAAAATATTTTTTAAATTAAAAGAGAAAGTTTGTAATAGGCTGGAGTCAAAATAGATGATTTTATGGATTTGAAGAATGACTAATAGAAAGTGGAAGATTTGAACTTCAACTGCTGGAAAGGGGCAGAAAATGCATTCTTTGTGAGGATTAATACATAAACCATTCTACAGAGGGCTACATCACTCTTTCTTGTCACAATGACATTTTCCTATTTCCTTCAGTTCCTCTCTGCTGATTTTTCTATAGATATTTGATGAACTGGCTCCCTCTTGTCACTTGTCCATATTAAATATTTCCATATCACCTTACTTATGTTAGCACTAGTCACTATCTTTTCAAAGAATTTTGCCTTATCCGAAATGGTTTATTTACTTTTCTTCATTATATTGTTTGCCAAGCCCCACTAAGAGGTTAACTACATCAGAAATTGAAATTTGTCTATCTTCTTCACCTATTGTATAAACAGCAACTTGTACAATGTTTAATATGAAGTTGATATTCAATCACGTTGACAAATTGATAAATCTACCATGTGCAGCTTCATGTACCACACATACCACAAATAACTTTGCCTCTGCTTTGGTAGAAGCTAGGATTTGCTCCCATTCTTCTCTTTGTGTTGTTCATTAGAAGTCTCCACATTTAATATTCTTACTTAATTTCAAGTCTATCCAAAAGAAAAATACTGGTGAATATTTTATGAAGTAAAATATCCTTGCATCTATCTTATAAAAGTATGAATCTGTTACATAGAGTACCTGCTCTTTTATGTATAAAATATGATAATTTAGCATGCATTATGGACATTTAAAAGAAAAATCCTACAGATTTTCTTTTGTTTTCTATAATACTGAATGCTTCACACAATCTGCCATCTTGTTACAGCACTGGTAAATAATTTTAAGTTTATAAGTGTGATAGTGTCTCTAAAATTTTCATTTAAGAAAACTTTTGCATAATAAAATATTTATGCTGATTTCTGTTTAGTTTTTCTAGGACAAATATGAACTTTTCTTCTGTTAATAAAGAGTAAGAGAAATTCAAAAAAATATTTCTTGGGACTTCTGAGATTAGGAATTTCTTCTACTGGTTGAAACGGGAAATATGGAATCCCATGTCCCAATAATTCCCTTACTCTTTTTAAAGTCACAGAGCACTCCATGCTCCACCTTAAAAATTCACAAGCAACACACTGAGGATTAAAGTAAAAGAGATGTGCTTACATAAGTACAAATTCTTCTACCATTCCCATAAAACAATTCAGTTAATAGCCTAACAATCAGTTTTGTGTTTAAAGGTCAGCATATTGCTATAAAGAGACATTAAATAAACAGATTAATATTAAAGAAAGGACAGTTGAGAGATGTTATTTTAACTGTTTTCAAGCATCTAAAAAGATCTTTATAAAAGTTTGTTTTGCTTTTTGGTACCGGATATCGAACTCGGGACCTTGCGCTTTCAAGGCAGGCAGCGGAACCACTGAGCTAAATCCCTGGCCTGATCTTTATAAAGTTGACCAGATGTTTTCCATCTACATGAAGACAGAATCAGAATAAATGGTTGCAAATTACAAGAAAGATGTAAATTATTTCTAAAAATGCTTCTCCACTGAAGGCTATTGAAACTGAATAGTTAAGTACAGCACTATGTGGAGGTGGGAACTGAAGGAAATATAATATTCCAGAATTTTTCTCCTGAAAGAAAAAATATTTATCTTCAAATAAAAGAAACTTTCCACAATATCAAGCTACACAATTATGATTTTACTGTTCCCCCTTCACCATTATGCTTTTATTTGGAACAAAGAGGAAAATGATAAACACCAGAAGTTTGTCTAAGTTACAGAGGTTGAAGGAAGATAGAAATCAGTAAGAGAAGATAAGAATTCATGGTTAAAAACTGATCTGTGAAAAATAGGACATTCAATGGCTTATTATATATTTACATGTTCCGAGGTCCTAAACAAATCACTTAAAAACAATCTAACAAAAGCTCCTTGAAATTTATATTTGCATGTTTTTTTGTGATCAGAGTCTAAGGCATTTATCAATTCCAAACAAGTAGTTAACTTCATGGTGTTTTTAGGATCTGACACTAAATATTAACTTGGTTATTTGTGTTGCTATACCAATTATAACTTTGCAATAATACTGAAAAGTTAGCTAGCTTGGAGACTTCTTTCCTGGAGCTGAACTGAGAAAATGATTTTGACTCACTAGGGACTTTTGAATCTGAAAGAAAGCCCATTTGGCTTTCACCTCCTATACAGCACAGTATAAACAATAATCTTGGAGCTCATCAAAGAGAAAGCAACTGCCTCTACAAGGCCATGACTCCATTACTTGGATCGCCTTCCAAAACTAGCACATTCAGCTTCATGTTTATTGAGTAAAAGCAAATAATTTTATTTTTATTTTCTTTTTTGGTACCGGGGATCGAACTTGGGTCCTTGTGCTTGCAAGGCAGGTGGCAGAACCACTGAGCTAAATCCCCGGCCCTTATATTTATTTTCTTTGTTCTACTCCCACCTCTCTTGCAACTAAATACATCCCCCCCTACCAAATTGTCTGTTAAGCAATATGGAAGAAATATGGTCACTTTCAAAGAAACAAAGAAAATTTAATGGTCTGGAGGCTAAATATATAAGTTAATTCATCAAATATTGAAACTACTCCGTGACTATCATTATAGTTGTGGATATACATTTATTATGGAGCACTTAGTTTAATGTAGATTTAACCGGCATATAAAGATAAAGGAAGAGTTTATTGTTTAAAACTACTGTAGCTTTCTAGCTGAGTCATCAAATATCAATAACATAAACAAATGAACATTGTGTTTTAAAATAATTTCAACCTAACTTTTTTTTTTTTTGGTACTGGGGATTGAACTCGGGTCCTTGCACTTGCAGGGCAGGTGGCAGAACCACTGAGCTAAATCCCTGGCTCCAATTTTTTTTTTTTTTTTTTTTTTTTTTTGGTACTGGGGATCGAACTTGGGTCCTTGTGCTTGCACAGCAGGCGGCAAAACCACTGAGCTAAATCCCCGGCCCTCGACCTAACATTTTCAACCAAGGTCAATATTTTTCTATAGAAGGCCAGATGGTGAATATTTTAAGCTTGCAGGTCATACAGTCTATGTTGGTAAATTTTAGGTGTCAGTTTATTGTAGGATATTCAGATAGCTGGAAAACATTATTTTTGGATATGGCAGTGAAAGAGATTCTAGAAGAGTGACATTTAAATAAGTGAACTGAATAAGGAAGATCCAACCTCAACTAGTGTGGGAAGGTGCCATCTTATCTGAGACCTTAGATAAGTTAAAAAAAAAAAAAAAACAAGGAAAGGAGACATTCTCTACATTCTCTATCTCCTGGAGATGCATGATACAGCTTCTCCTACCCTTGGACATCAGAACTTGAGTTTTCAGGCCTCCAGACTGATCTTGCAACAGTGGCTCCCAGATCTTCAGTTTTTTCACCTTGGGGTGAAAGCCATACCATTAACTCACCTTGTTTCTCAGGATTTGAACTGGTTCTAGGCCATGCTACCAGCTTCTTTGGCTCTCTAGCTTGCAGACAGCATACCTTGTGGCTACCTAGCCTCCATAATCACATGAGCCAACTCTACTTCTCATTGGAGTAAGGCAGAGATTGCCAAATGATTCTGTTTGGCTAAAAAATTCTAATACTGGGCTTCTGTGAGAACTGTTCAACTCTATCATTGTAGTACAAAAGTATCCATAGGTAATACATAAATAGATAGGCTCAGTTTTTTCCCACTAATGTATTACATAAAAAGGAGGCAGTGGCTGGATTCGGCTACCAAGCGTACAATTTGCTTACTACTGATTGAAGGATTTCTTTTTGGTAAATTTTAATATTCTAGTCTTTCAGCTATTCTTTCCTTTCACCTTCTTTTCTCTCTCAGATAAGGTAGAAGAGAAGAAAGAATGAATCTTCCTGTCCTGCATCTCACAATCTTAGAGCCATGTTCCTTGTCTACCTGCTTCTGGCTTACCCTGCTGGTTACATCCAGTATAACATATAATGTAGGGTCTTGAGTGGAACTACCTGGCTACATTGTGTTCCCCTCGGATCCTTATCACCAGCTCCCCTCAGTACCTATCACATCTCAGGAGTCTGGTTATCACTGGCACCAGTCTTAGTCCAGGCAGTGAGCTCTGCAGTCCCATGAGGCACTTTCACCACCTATGGGAAGCTCTTCCAATAAGCTACCTAGCTATATCTGCATACTATATGTGAACCAAGTGCAATTTGGGGACTGTGCTCAAATATTTAAGGTGTCTAACTATACTAACTATACTGGCCAAGTTTACTTGAACTGTTCCTATGGTTTGTAAAAGTCCTGCTTTCTTGCCTCTGTTTTGAATATTATCCTAAATTATGTGTCATTCCCCACTTAGGCCAACACCCACAGAGTTTCCCTCAAACATATAACTTCTTATGCTAAAAGGTGGAAAAAGGAATTTGAAAATCTTTTCCTAAAATATAAATGAACTTGCATCTTGTACTATATGTCAGAAGCTGTTTTCTCTTTTTATTTCTTTTCTAATAAATCCTAGTTAAGGTACTCCAACTCTGAGATAAATTAAACAGACCACCTGGGAGAAAGACTGTGCATTAAAAAGGTCTATTGAGGAAAATTCATAAAGAACTTTCAAACTTCTACTCTGTTATATATTACCTGTGTTTCCTATACAATAGCTTTCCAGGTAGATATGGTTATTCTAATTGAATATGTTAGGGCTTGCCTATCTACTATATAAGAAAGCAGGAAACACACTTTAATTTCTGGCTTTATTCTTCGTTCTCTCACCATAGTTCCTAGAAGACATAGGAGACTAATCAGCAGTAAGTCTGTAATCTGTTTCAAACTTAAAGCCACAAAACATTAACTCTGACAATTTAACCAAATTAGCAAACTTCTCTCAGCTCTTCCATAGGGTAATTGGGACTAAGTGAGATAACAATAGTAACAATAGCTATGTTTTCCCTAAAAATTATTATTTTTTAGATAATGTATAATAAGGTGCTCACCAAGAACCTGCTGTATATAAAATGCTGAATTGCACTAGCTATTTCTTAAGTTATTACCCCTCTGGTAGAATAATACACCCAAAAAGCAGCTACTTGCTTAGAGTAAAGCAATCTTGATAGACCGTTTTGTTTATTCAGAGTGAGAGAAACATTTCAATTAATGCATGTTTGTGACATATAATGAATACATCCATTCTGGGGAGTTAGTACATATGGCATCTTATTTCTTTTTTAAAATTTTTACATTTTAATATAATACAGGTAGATATTAAGAAAATATAAAAGCTGTCCTATGAAAAATAATTTTTCATAACAAATATCAGAGAATAACAATGGTAAATACACTGTGTATCATGAATTTAAAAGAATATATTTTCATTTGCTAATCACTCAGCTCATTTCCTGATAATACTATACCTTTTTGTATAAAACATTTTATGTATTCACAAAGTATCTCACATTCTGTATAATTTTGAATAATTTCTTCCTGTTTCACAATATTTATTTTTCTTTTTGATCCTTATTTTCATTTTCAGTTTCTCACATCAGAGAGACAATTGCAATATTTACACGTGTGTTCAATTTATTTCACTTGAGAGAATGCTCTCAAAGTGCATCCACTTTCCTAGAAATGTCTCAAGTTTGCCCTTCTTTATGGCTGAATAATACTCCATTATGTAAAAATAAAACACATCTTTTTTTATCCATCCATCAGTTAATGGGAATTTGGGTTGTCTCTAAGATTTAGCTATACTGTCCTGCTATAAACATGGGTGCTCATATATTGCTGTGGTATGATGCTTTTAATTCTTTCAGGAAGATACCAAGATGGGGAGTAGCTAGGTCAAATGGAGCTTCTTCTGGTGTTTTGAGGAATCTCCACACTGATTTCCACAGAGGTTGCACCAGTCTACACTTCCACCAGCAGTGGAGAAGGGTTCCTTTCTCCCCGCAGCCCTACCAGCATTTGTTGTTGATTGATTTCTTGACAGCAGCCATTCTTTCTGGAATGAGATGGAATCTCAGCATTGTTTTAATTTGCATTTCTCGAATGACCAGTGATGTTGGACGTTTTTACATGTATTTATTTGTTATTTCTACTTCTTCATCTATAATGTGTGTAGTCATCTCAGATGTCTTTAAATTTGAGTGGGCTGATTTTTTTTTTAATTCTTTGTATGTTCTAGATATTAGTTCTTTGAGGAACTCTAGACTAAAATTCTTTCCCACTCTGTGGGTTGTCATGTTACTCTCTTGGTGATTTCTTTTGCTGTGCAAAAGCTTTTTTAAAAGATGAGGTCCCAGTTGTTGATTCTTTGTAGTATTTCCCGTGCGGTCTGGGTTTTTTGGTCATTAAGTCTTTGCCTAGTCCTGCGTCCTCAAGCATTCTACCTATTCTCACATCTTAATTCTTTTTACTTACCCTCTTCTTGTCCTCTGTCTCTCGATCCCCTTATCATTTGCAAAAGATACCTCCTGTTTCTTATATTTATCTTTTATTTGCTCTTTAAAATATGTATACTTTGAGTTTCTCATGTAAGAGAAAGCATGCAATATTTAACATTTTGTGTCTAATTTATTTTACTAAGCAGTATATTTTCAAAGTGCATCCATTTTCTTACAAATAACTCAAATTTAACCCTCTTTATGGCTGAGTAGTATGCATATATTCTTTTCTATTGGTACATGTTCATTTACATAATGATTACATTCATCATGGAAAGTTGATACATGTACATGACATTTAATTCTTTTTTATACTCTTCCTTGCCTCTCCTCCCTTCCTCCATCTCTTAGACCCCTTTATTCATATATATAACAATTTCATTTTTTCTTTAATCTCATTTCCCTAACCTCCCTTCCCCTCCCTTTGTTTCTTGGTTTCCTTTCTGTATAATAAAAATCTATCTCACTATTTCCTGTTCTCTATCATGTTTTCTCTTTATTTATATTTTGGGTTTCTTATATGAGAGAAACTACATAACAATTAAGCTGATTTATTTACCTTGATGTTATGGTCTCAAGATACATACATTTTCCTACAAATGACTCAAGTGTATTCTTTATGGCAGAGTAGTATTCCATTGTGCATAAATACCACATTTTCTTTATCTATTCATCTGTGAATGAACCTATATGCTGCTTCCCAGGTTTAATTATTGTGAATTATATTGCTATAAACATAAGTATACATGTATCACTGTGATATGATATTTTTTACTCTTGTGGGAATATACCTAGAAGGGAAATAGCTGGGTCAAATGGAATCTCTAGTTTTACTTTTAGTCTTAGATTTCTATAATGATTTCCATAGTGGTTTTTACTACTCTACATTCCCAAAAATAATGTAGAAGAGTTCCTTTTTCCACATAGCCATGCCAGCATTTGATTTCTTGATAATGGCCATTCTTTCTGGAGTAAGATAGAATCTGAGT
Organism: Heterocephalus glaber; assembly: GCF_000247695.1. The sequence goes on along the minus strand of NW_004624810.1, from coordinate 9,194,568 downwards.
GCTGTTTTAATTTGCATTTCTCTAATGGTCAATGATGTTGAGCATTTGTTCATGTATTTACTAGCCATTTATATGTCTTATGTGAAGTGTCTATTCATTTTAGTTCCCCATTTTTTACTGGCTCTTTTATTTTGGGATTCTAATTTTTTTGAGATCTCCATATAGTCTAGATATTAGTCCTTTGTCTGAGGAATAAATAGCGAGTTTTCCTCCATTTTATGTATGCTCCTCATTCCATTGGTTGCTTTCTTTGCTGTCCAGAAGACTTTTAATTTGATATGATCCCAGTAATTGATTTTTGGTATTATTTCTTATGCAACTGGGATTCTGTTCAGAAAATCCTTGCCCATGGTTATGTTTTCAAGAGTTTAACCTATTTTTTCAGTAGATTAAATATTTCTATTTTAAAATTTAGATCTTTGAACCATTTTGATTTTGCTTTACTACATGGCGAAAGATATGGATCTAGATTCAACCTTCTGCACGTGGACAACCAGATTCCCCAGCACCATTTTTTGCCTATACCATGCTGTTTATCACAGTAGCTTTGTAGTATAACTGAATGTCCTAGATTGTGTGGCATTCTGTCATGTTCTTATTGAAAACACTGTTTTTGCTATTTTAGGCCTTTTCTGATTTCATATGAATTTTAGGATTGTTTTCTGTAGTTCTGTGAGGAATGCTATTGGTATTGCTATTGTTGGGAATGCATTAAATCTGTATATCAATGCCTGTTGCATTCATCAGCCCCGAGCAGGTGATGGTGGATGCTCCCATGTAAGGACCTAATGCTGGGCAGTGGATAACAAGGAGGATGTACCATGGGCACAACACATCTGGAGTTGGCAAGTCCCTGTTCTACATCCAGTCTGGACTCTTCTCCCCAGAGTCTTGCTGTTTGCAGAAGCTCCATTTTTATGTAGCCTCTGAGCTGTGGTCTTCTCAGTACTTGAGTCATAGTCCCTAATCAGGGTAAATTTCCTGTCTTCAACTTCCTCAAGGCACTGATGTCCTCTTCTGCACCTCTCCCTAGCTTTCTGTTTCTCTGACATGCTAGCCTGTGAAGCTCTCCCTCACGGGGTTATTTTTCCAGATGGGAAAAGCAGAAATGTTAAAAGCCTTTTCTAGCAGCCTGGCTGCAAGTGACTTAAAGGCTCCCTCCCTCAAAGCAACTGATCCTCTCCTGAGATGGCGTGGACACTAGACCCTAGGTATAGAGCGTGCTATAGTCCAGGAATGATCTCGCCTCTCCTCTAAATCTCCTTGATACTAGGCTTGTATCTGGTGAATTTTTTCTTCTGGTTGCCTTCCTATGTCTGGCTTTCTTTACTGACCCCTTTTCACTGTACCTACATTTTTCTGATGCATATCTCAGAACCACCCTACACTCTCTTGTCACTGACACCTAGCTGGTCATTTTATTTTTAAATGGAATTGTCAGAACTAAGAACAAATTTTTTTGACCAATGAAACTGGAGAGCCATGTTACTGCCATTCTGCTCAACAAGTTCTTCTTGGGCTCAGGACCCAAGACACAATGGCAGAATCAGGAAGGGCAAAAAGAATGTACAAAGATGAGTACCAGGATGGGCCAAGCCACGCTGCTGGGCCAATTCAATATTCAAGGAGACTTTGAATTTCTATTTGAGTGGCAATTTTAACTCACTTGATGCAATGAATTTTGACTTTTTTTTTTATTTTTATTTATTTATTTTTTGGTACCAGGGATTGAACTCATGTCCTTGTGCTTGTACAGCAGGCGGTGAAACCACTGAGCAAATCCCCAGCCCCTAACAGTGTGAAACATTTTTATTTTTTAACACAACAGTTGTATTTTCTTGTTTCATGAACAGAAGAGACATTATATTATTGGAAAAGTCTTGGAACAAATTCTAAAATATGTGCTTTATACTTCCTGTTGTGTCACTCCCTATGTGATATCAGCAATAATTGAACTTTCATTTATCTATTTCAAAACACTATGAAGTCACATTATAAGGCAGTAAGGTTGCATGATCTCCAAAGTACTTCCTATTGAAAATTTGTTTCTTGATTATTTTCTATCATCATTAATCCAAATTCCTGTGACTCTTTTCATCTTTAGTCAACATAAGACTTGCAAACATTTTCATTGTTAATTACCTGACAACCATTGGTTAAAGAAAAGTAGGCTCTAGGCATTGAATAATACTCTTATTTTTAAAATTATTATCGACTTTGATTTCTCATTTGACTTACTATTTAACTGAAATATAAATTATAGAAATATGAACTTCAGTATGTAAGGGTCTACTATGCCTATCAGTATAGTATACAATACAGTTTAATATAATAAACACAATGGTAAAGCATAAATATCTCTTCTACTGATACATATAACTTGGCTTTTGAACTATCCTCATATTTGCTTTACATAAGCACCTACTATTAGAAGTTCATGAAATCACAAGATGAAACAATTATATTATTTTGGTTTAAATATCTCATGTACATTTGGATTTTAAAGAGTCACTGTCTAACAAAAATATTTTGTAGCTTCTCTTGCTTTAGGATTTCTAAAGGATGCGGGTCTTATTTCATTCCACAATAAGCAGAAAACCCATTAGCTCAATGTATCCAAATTATTCTGGTTTGGAATTTCCAGATATTGGTAGCTTGGCTATTGTTATCCTACACTGCATATGACCATAGGAGATGTGTCCTTTTCCACTCCAAACTAAGAAAGAAAACTTATATACATTTACTTACTCAGTAGATATCTATGCTTCCTGTGTACCAGGCATTCTGATAGGTACAGGAAATAGAAAGTCAAACTGCTTGGTTCAGACCTCCTAGAGCTTATGGCCTCTTCAAGGAGGAACACAGACAAATTGATTGTGATTATAATGCAACTGCCACATCAGAAAGACACATCACAGCTTTAGGGACATAGAGGAGGAAAATAATATCAAGTCAAAATCTTTTAAAGATATCTATTACTCAACAGGATTCAGAATTTTGCCACTTCAATTTATTGTTGTTTATGGGTTCTTTAAAGGAGGTTCTTATATGTACAATGTAATGTCCTTATCAAAATGTCACAAACACACAAAATATTTAATGAGCATTTGTTATATACAAAGACTTAGGTAACTTATTTAGCTGGCTGAAAGAAAAAATAAAATTTTATTTTATTTAGCCTATTTCATCAAAATTAAATGAAAATTGCAAAACTGACAATGAGTGAAAAATTACTCTCAAGAAGAACAGAAGAAATGTATTTTCAGAAATCAAAGGCCAAACAGGCAAACTACATCAGAGAAAATTAGTTTCTTAACCTCATGAAGTCAGATTTGCCTATTGAGCATACATTTTATGACAAAATAATTGTTCAGTAATTACTCTAAAAGATGGAACAAAATCAAATTAAAGTGGAACCAGTTGCTTTTTCATTGTTGCGAGTGACAACAGGTGACACAAATGCTGCAAAATACCGCTTTTGTGAGAGGTGACATTTTTGCATGATGATTAAGTGATTAGATTGCCCCATGTAGAAATTTCTTCAACTCTGTCTCTCAAAAATATGCAAATATTTTATTGTACCTTCTACATGTGACAACTTCATATTCAAAAATGAAAATGTTGTATATCTTTATCTATACACATGTATGTGTAACATTTATTAGAGTTCATATTTCCTAAGTGTTTGCTGTGGGTCAGAGACTATTCTAGGTAATAAATATCAATTCATTTTACATGCACAAGTCTATCAGGTACACATTTTTTTCTCATGTTTTAAATAAACAACTGCAAAATAGAGAGCTCAAAGATGTTGCCCAAACTTTCACAGATACCCAGGGGTAGACCCAGGACTTAAAATCAGCCACATAGTATCTAGAAGTGTTGTCAATGACAGAATAGTTCACCATGTGCCACACTTGGTCCAGAAACCTGGGTATGGGTTTCTTATTTATATATATTTTTTTATTTTTTTTAATTCTTTTATTGGTACATTTTAGGTGTACAACACAATTACATTTCTCATTGGGAACTTGTACCTTTACATGATGCATCTTGGTTCTTATTTTTTCCCCAT
>NW_004624810.1:9139086-9173692 GCF_000247695.1 Heterocephalus glaber | reverse complement strand
AATATGCTTTCTATATCCTTTTAAATTCTGTAAAATCTGTGGTAATGTCTCCTAGATCTTAATATTGTAATTTAAAAAATGTATAACTGATATTGTGTAACATGAAGAAAAGGTCTGAAAGACCAGGGTAATTGGGAGGTGTAAGGGAAGGGAAAAAAGGGAAAGGAAAAAATATGAGAAGAGGAAAAAATGGAAACAAGGTCTTTGCAAATAGGGAAGGGTGGAGGGGGTGAAAGGAGGGCAAGGGAAGGGGAAGAAAAATAAGAACCAAGAGACTCATGTAATGGTACAAGATCCTAATGATGAATGTAACTGTATTTTATACTGAAAATATACCAATAAACTTAATGGGGAAAAAAAAGATTATGGCAATGTTAAGTCAATACATATCAGTTATAACCATCAATGTTAATGGTCTCAATTCACCACTCAAACAAAATAGACTGGCAGAATGGTTTAAGAAGCAAAATCCATCAATGTGCTGCATATAAGAAACACAGTTCAAAACACACACAATAGACTGAAAGTTATAGGATGAAAAACAATACTCCATGCAACAGGAACTGGAAAGAAAGCAGGCGTAGCTATCCTATTTGCAGACAAAGTGGATTTCAAACCAAGACTAATTAGGAGAGACAAAAAAGGTCACTACATCCTTGTAAAGAGAGCAATACAAAAGGAAGAGATGGTAATCACAAATATATATGCACCAAATGCTATTGCATGCAACTATATAAAACAAATATTTTCAGACATGAAAAAATCAAATAAGCACTAATGCAATAGTCATGGGGGACCTCAATACCCCACTGTCACAAATAGATCAACTAGACAAAAAATAAACAATAAAATATTAGAACTGAACCAAACTCTTGAACAAATAGACTTACTAATTGTCTATAGAGTGTTCCACCCAACAAAATCAGAATACACATTCTTTTCAGCTGCACACAGGTCATCCTCCAAAGTAGACCACATTGTAGCTCATAGAACATGCTTAAATAAATACAAAATAATTGAAGTTATCCCCTGTATATTATCAGATAATAGTGCATTGAAATTGGAGATCAATAGCAAAAGAAACCATTAAGAACTTCCTAAACACATGGAAATTGAATAACACCGTCCTGAACAACCAATGGGTCACAAAGGAAATTAAAGAAGAAATTAGACAGTTTCTACAATTAAGTGATAATGCCAATACAACATACTAGAATTTATGGGACCCAATGAAAGCAGTCCAATGAGTAAAATTCATAGCAGTGAATACCCATATTAGAAAAACAGAGCAAGCTCAAATAACCTAATGCAGAACCTCAAGCTTCTAGAAAAAAAAATAGGGCCAAGAAAAACCCAAAGCTCATGCAAGGGAAGAAATTATAACATTCAGAGCAGAAATCAATGCAATAGAGATGAGAATGGTACAAAAGATCACTGAATCTAAGAGTTGCTTCTACAAAAGAATAAATAAAATTGTCAAACCTTTAGTTAACCTTATGAAAAAAAGGAAAGAAAAGGCTCAAATCCATGCAATTAGGAATGAAAAGGTGGAATTACAACAAATCCAGCAGAAATCCAGAGGATAATCAGTACCTAGTTTGAGAACCTGAACTCCAATAAGATGGAAAATACAGAAGAAATAGACAGATTCCAAGATACATATGAATCACCAAAGTTGAACCAAGAAGATATAAAAATTCTAAACAGCCCAATATTAATCAATGAAATTGAAAACATAATTAAGAATTTACCAACAAAGAAAAGCCCAGGTTCTAATGGCTTCACTGCTGAATTCTACAAGAAATTTAGAGAAAAGCTTATGTCACTAAAGCTTGAACTCTTTAATGAAATTGAAAGTGAAGAAGTACTCTCAAATTCATTCCTGAAACCAACCATTACCTGGATTCCAAAAGCTCAGAAAGACCAACCAAAAAAGAAAACGACAGGCCAAATTTCCTAATGAACACAGATTCAAAAATCTTCAATAAGATACTGGCAAACAATGCAGAAGATCATCAAGAAGATCATACACTCTGGCCAAGTTGGATTCATCCCAGAGATCCAAGGATGTTTCAAAATACATAAATCAATCAATGTAATACACTATATTACCAGAGTCAAGGAGAAAAAACATATTGATCATCTCAATAGATGCAGAAAATGCATTTGACAAAGTCCTAAACCCATTCATAATAAAATGCCCACAGAAAATTGGAATAGAAAGCCTTTATCTCAACCTGATAAAAGCAATCTAAGTAAAACCAACACTAACATCATATTAAATAATCTAAAATTGAAATCTTTCATGCTAAAATCAGGAACAAGACAAGGATGCCCACTATCACCACTCCAGTTCAGTATAGTTCTGGAAACAGCCACAGCAATTAGACAAGCGAAAGAAATAAAAGGAATAAAAAATAGGAAACAAAGAAGTTAAATTGTCTATTTCCAGATGACATGATACTCTGTATAGAAGACCCCAAAACCTCCACAAAAAAGATTTCTAGACTTAATAACCTAACTCAATAGAATAGCTAGATACAAGTTCAACACTAAAAATCAGTAACTTTCTTGTACACCAATAACACACTCACTGAGAGTGATATGGGGGAAACAATTCCTTCCACAATAGTATCCAAAAAAATGAAATATCTAGGAGTCAATCTAATGAAATAAGTAAAAGACCTCTACTTTGAAAACTATAGCACTCTAAAAAACAAGAGATCAAAGAGGATATCAGAAAATGGACAGGCATACCTTGTTTTGGGGTAGGAAGAACCAATATAGTGAAAATGGCCATACTTCCAAAACTGCTATATAGATTCAATGCAATCTCAATTGAAATTCCAACAGCATATTGCACAGAACTAGAGAAAAGAGTTCAAAACTTCATTTGGAACCGGAAGAGACCTAGAATAGCAAAAGCAATTCTAGGCAACAAAGACAAGGCAGGCAGGAAGTATCACAATCCCCATTCTGAAACTATACTACAAAGCTACTGTGATAAAAACATCATAGTACTGGCAAACAATCAGACCCGAGAATCAATGGAACAGATTAGAAACAACTCCAGACATACTCAGCCACCTCATCTTTGACAGAGGAGCCAACCACCCTCACTGGAGAAAAGATAGCCTCTTTAATAATGGTGCTCGAAAAACTGGGTTTCAACTTGCCAAAGATAAAAACTAGACCCATATCTCACATTATGCACTCAACTAAAATTGAAATGAATCAAAAATCTAAATGTTAAAACAGAAACACCAAACCTGCTAGAAGAAGGGTAGGTAGAACTCTTGAAGACATTGGTGTTGGAAAAATACTTTATGAACAAAACTTCAGTTGCACAGAAACTAGCACAAAGTATCAACAACTGGGATCTCATCTTATTGAAAAGCTTCTTCACAGCAAGAGAAACCACCAACAGAATGACGAGAGAACCCACAATGTAGGAAAAAGTTTTACCAGCTATTTCTCAGACAAAGGTCTACTATCTAGAATATATAAAGAATTTTTAAAAATCAGATCTCCCAAATTTAAATACTCAATCCAAAATGGGCATCTGAAATGACCAGATATTTCTCAGATGAAGAAGTAGAAACAGCAAATAAACATATGAAAAAATGTTCAACATCACTGGTCATTCAAGAGATGCAAATGAAAACAATGCTGAGATTCCACCTCTCTCCAGAAAGAAGGGCTGCTATCAAGAAATCAACAGTAACAAATGCTAGCAGGGCTGGAGTAAAAAAGAAACCCTTCACTGTTGGTGAGAGTGTAGACTGGTGTAACAATTGTGGAAATCAGTATGGAGATTCCTCAAAATCTAAGATTAGAAGTCCCATTTTACTCAGCTGTGCCCCTGCTAGGTCTCTTTCCAAAAGAATTAAAAGAACCATACCACAGCAATATATGCACACCTATGTTTATATTGGCAGGGTTTGTAATAGCTAAATCTTGGAAACAATCCAAATGCCCATCAACTGCTGACTGGATAAAGAAGATGTGTTTGTTCTTTTTTTAATATAAAATGGAGTACTACTGAGCCATAAAGAATGATAAACTAGGCACATTTATAGCTAGATTGATGCACACTGAGGCCATACTCAAGTTAAATAAATAAGACACACATGTATAAATACTGAATTGTCTCTGTAGTATAAGAAACGAAGTGTAAATGAGGACCAAAATGTATAACAGATAATGTGAAATAGGAAGCAAAAGTTCAAAGGGGAAGGGGAAGTAGGCAGGGAAGGTGGGGAACAGGAAAGAAGGGAAAGAAAGGATATGAGAAAAGGAGAAAAAACAGAAACATTGCTTTTGTAAATAAGGAAGGTGGGAGGGGTAGAAGGGAGGGAAGAAGAGTGGGGAAAAACAAGAGCTAAGATATATCATGTACAGGTACAAATTCTCAGTGATGACTATGATCACAATGTATACCTAAAATGTACAAATAAACTTAATTTTAAAAATAAAATAAAGGAAAAGATGGAAGGCAGTCTACTGCTCTCTGCTTTCTGCCTACCCTACCAAGGACTGTTTCTCTTTTGGGATACCCCTCTGCTATGCTCCGCTGCGTTAGAGCCAGCTGAATACAAACTGAAATTTCTACAAACTGTGAGCTAAAAGAAACTTCCCCCTTTAACTTTGGGTGTAAGGTATTTTGTTTCAGCAATGAGAAGATAACCAAGACAGGGTTGGATGACCCTTGAGGATGTTCTGTTCAGCATGTAAAGAAGCCAATGGAGCTAAATGAATATTGTGATACAACACCATTCTATCAACACCACTAAGGATTGGGTATTTCTGTCTCTAAGATTAATGATTTTTCTGTCTTAGGGTTTTTAGCTTGTAAACTCCCTCTTTCCACCTTTTTTTCTAATAATAGCATTTCTCCTAAGAATGTTAATCAGTTTGTCTTAGATTACTCAGCTGCAAGTTGTTTAAACTTGCTTGTATCTTAACATTTCTTTGGGAACTTTTATCATATTATCTCAAGCTTCTTTGAGGTTTATTCTTCATATTTCAGTCCCTACTGGTTTGTCCTTCTATTATAAATGTAACTCGAAGTTTCAGAAGCTCCTCATTAACTACAGTGATTTTTTTTATTTAATCCTAGTAAGGCTCGTGCTAATTAGTTTCAGATGAGTTCAAAAGATGATCAGCTTGCAAAATTTGGTCTGATCCAGAAACTGTTGTCATAGCAATGCTCCATCTAACATGGTGTTTATCTGTATAGGTAGACGCTCTCTGTTTTGCTCCTGCAGTGTTCTGAGAATCTGTTACCCTTTGATGCACATCACGGTGTTTATTTTATAAATGTATTATTCAGGGTTCTCCAGAGAAACAGAACCAATAAGACAGAGACTTGTGATATATACAGAATATTTAAATAGAGAAAAATGTATATACCTATGTACAGGAAAATATACTGTAAATCCTATACATAGATAGTTATTATAACATATCACCTCTCCTGATTTTGGGAGCTAAGAAGTTGAACATTCTGCCATCTGCATACTGAAAACTCAGGAAAGCTAATGGTAGAGTTAAAAGGATGACGAATGGGGAGCTAATGATGGGGATTTCATTCTGACTCTGAAAGCCTGTAAACCAGGACAACAGAGCACAAAAGATTCATGTTCCAGTTCAACTAGTCTTTCAGAAAGCAAATTTATACTTCCTCAACCTTTTTGCTCTATTTAGGTTCTGATTGTACTTGATGATGCTCAGGCACATCAGGGAAGTGCTTTGTTTCTGCCACCAAATCTCATAGTAATCTGGCCCAGAAACACCTTCACAGACACACCTAGAAATGTTGTTTTACCATCTGTCTGACATCTCATGGCCTAAATAGGTTGACATATACATTAAACCATCACAGACTGAAATAACAAGAATTTTATATTGGAGAAAATTATAGAAAAAAGCCAATTCTTTATATATTCTAGATATTAGCCCTTTGTCTGCAGAACAGCTGGCAAAAAATTTTCCCACTCTATATATTGTCTCTTCATTCTGTTGGTGATTTCTTTTGCTGTACAAAAGCTTTTTAATAAAATGAGATCTCACTTGTTCATTCTTTGTAATATTTCCTATGTGATCAGGGTTTTGTTCATAAAGTCTTGTCTTCAAGAGTTCTACCTATTTTCTCTTCCAGTAGATTTAATGTTTCTATTTTAATATTTAGGCCTTTGATCCATTTTTATTTTAGTTTAGTGAATGGTCAGAAATATAGGGCTAGTTTTAGTCTTCAGCATGTGGAAAGCCAATTTTTCAGGACCATTTATTAAAGAGGCTATCTTTCTTCCAGTGAGGGAGTTTGGCCCCTTTCACAAAGATAAGGTGGCTGAGTGTGTTTGGAGTTGTTTCATTTTATAATCTGTTCCATTTATCCTCCAGATTTAAAGATGCAATCCAAAAAGGAACATCTGAGATGAATATACATTTCTCAGATGAAGAAGTACCAAAATAGCAAATAAATATAAGAAAAATGTTCAATATCACTGGTCATTCAAGAGATGCACATGAAAACAATGTGAAGATTCCATCTAATTCCAGAAAGACCAGCTATTATCAATAAATCAACTAACAACAAATGCTGGCAGGGCTGCGAGGAAAAGGAACCTTCTCCACTGCTGGTGGAACTGTAGACTGGTGCAACCGCTGTGAAAATCAGTGTGGAGATTCCTCAAAAAACTAGGACTAGAGATTCCCTTTGACCCAGCTATTTACCTTCTTGGTATCTTCCTGAAAGAATTAAAAGCATCATACCACAGTGATATATGCACATCCATGTTCTTAGCAGCATAGTTTATAAAAATAGCTAAATCTTATAAACAGTCCAAATGCACATCAACCAATGAATGGCTAAAGAAAATGTGGTATTTATATACAATGCAATACTACTTAGCCATAAAGAAGGATTAACTTGAGAGACATTTCTAGGTGAATGGATGCCCCTTGAGACCATACTCTTAACTGAAATAAAGTGGACACGCGTGTAAATATTGCATTGTTTCTCTGGTGTGAGAAACTAAAAGTGTAATAAGAACAAAATGTATAATAGATATTAGGAAATGGGAAGAGAATCTTAAAATAAGAAGGGGAACTAGAGAGGGGGAAAGAATGGAAGAGAAAAACATAAAAAAGGATATAATGGAAACAAATCTTTTATAAATGAGGGGAAGAGGAGTTAAAGGGAGGGGAGGAGAATGGCAAAAAATGAAGAATCAAGATATGACATGTACAGGTACAAATTCCCTATGATGAATGTGATCGTTATGTATATCTAAGTTGTAAAAATAAACTTCATTAATTAAAAAAAGAGCCAAGAGAGATAAATCAATTGGTTTACTGTGACTCACCACCTTGCCCTATAAAGTGGACAGAAACTTCTTTTGTTTCCAGATAGAGGATAAGAAATTAAGGAAAATATTCTAAGAGAGATTTTGTGCCTTAACGTATTTAAAGATGCATTGTCCTTGACTGAAATAGCCAGTTTTACATCTGTATCTCAAACTCACAAACTTTGGCAACAGAGAAGTAGGTGGATTTGGATGTATAGGGCCATACATTCAGAGCAGGTGTAAGGTTCTATCAAGAATAGTCTCAAATCACTGATAACAAATGATGAAGGACAAACTGAGTCAGCAGGGATTATGAATGCCAGACAAGTTTGCAATCCAAACACGCTTTTATGGTCTTTTACAAACCCAACTGAGAAACACTTTGAAGAAGAGATTCTGATAGCAAAACCAATGAAGGACCAAATTATCTAAATGTGGTCATTTAAGATTTATATAGTAATCTGATGAGATCCACATTTAGAATATAAAAATTAATAGAGATACAATTATTCTATTTAAGCAATGAAGTCAACACTTATAAATCCCCTAAAAATATTAACTGATAGTTTTGGGTGGAAAAGTGTAAGACACAACTAAAGTTTTATTTAAACACTTTCTTTTCTCTACATATATTGCTTTTTGGCAACTGGTCTTTGAGATTAATTTCCAAATTTCCAAAACTAACATAAAGAATTAATTTGAAAAAGAAAACATCTCCTAAGGAGCAACTATCATAGAGGCCTTTGATCAACAATTGCTTATGTATCATTTACCCATGGTGTTCCTAGAATTGCTTTATAAACACTTGAGTAATAAAATAAAGCTCTATGCCAACCCTGGTCAAGTTCACTATTCTATACTCTTTTTAGGCAGGAGTATCATTGTCTAAACCTTCTAATACTCTGGACTCACTGTTCCTGGCCATTGGTTTCCAGAATGTGAGCAAAGGGAAGTATTTTTGAATCAAGTTTCTTATAAACAGTAGCTCCAGCATAACAAACATCATAAGCTAAATCTTGACATAAAATTCATATAACTCTTTGCAATTGTAAGCTAGAATCTCATTCTCAGCATATATTTTTAAAGCAACATGTTCTGGAGTCTAGTCATCTTTGTTGTCCCAATAAAGATGCCCCAGTCTTTATTGACCACTAATTATTTGACCTAGGACAAATAGATGCACATCAGTTTTCTCATTTGCAAAACATATATAATTATAGTGTACATTTCATCTGAATGTTGGAAATCTTAAAGGAATTAATATTTGAAAAGTGTTTAGAACCATGCATTACACAGGAAGTGGTACATACTTATTCATTAAATGAACAAAAGAAATATATTTTTCCTGAAGACCAAATAAAAAATCTATATAAAAGTCTTAGTCTGGTGCCTCGGTCATTTAAAAAAATAATTAGGACCTCTTAGTTCACTCATAATAATAATAATAATTAACAGCTATTTGGACACTCATAAAACACATTGAGAGCAGGAATATTCCAAGTATGAATTAGAAGCTAGCTACCAAAATCTGAGCAAAATCACCCAGTCTCTGCATTATGAGTCTAATTACAATTGAACAGAAGTGACAGTAGGAACAATGATGTTAATTAAGTGCACAAATGTAGGAGAAGCTGCTGTAGCAGCAACTATACAAAAATGGCCTGTAATACTATGCTGTAGGAACATGGAGCTTGGATTTAGGTGTTGGTGGGAGGCTGTCAAGTATCCTTCCATAAACAGCTGCCAGTAGAACTGAAAGCAGAAAAATGAAAATGAATAAATCATCAAAGAAGAGAGAAACCTTTCCAGAGGGAGGGAAGAGATGACTGGGCCCAAAATGAGAATTTTGACCAAATATAAGATGGTCTAGCATTGCCATTCAGGGGATGGGAAAGGGAACAAGCAATGCAAGGAATGCAAAAGTAGTGTGTTAAGACTGGTGACAGAGGCAGTGTCCAGACCATCCAAGGCTGTTTATGCCACATAAGGATTTTAAAGTGTTCAAAAGTAATTCATTGAAGGGCCTTAAACAAAGGGGCAACATGAACTGTAGTTTGAAATCACAACTTCATCGAGAACAATAAATTACAAGGCCTCACCCTGTAGGTTTTTATTCCATAAGTATAGGTTTGGGGTGGGAAAATTTGCATCTTTAACTGGATTCCAGGTCATGGTGTAGAGATGAAAAAGGAAGTGATCCATTTCCTGATTATTATAAAGGGTTATAACTGGTGCCCTGATAATAAGAAGGTTAACAGAAGAAAAGAATAACAAATTTATTTGATTATAGCCTTACATGATGCAAGAACTTTCAGAATGAAAACCCAATGCCTAAGGTAAATGATCCATTTTGTGCTTAGGTTAAGCAAAATGTATTATCGTCTAAGCTAATAGACTGAATGGGAACCTTAAATAATAGTCCATTCAGATTTTTCCTAGCCTCTCTGTATAGCATTCCTTCCTTTCCAATATAGAGCATGACCCCTTCTGAAATGGGAATCTTATGATCTACTATAAGACAAGGTAGGTTGGAGAATTTCTTTGTGGCCATTTCTAAGACAGAAAGGTGGGGGCAGATTATAGTGATACTTTGTGCTCTGGTTTGCTTTGAAGAAAAGTGGCTCCAGTTCCCATGATTTGTCTTGAGAAAGAGAAATTCTAGCTTCTGTGTCTTGCCTTCAGGGAAGAAAGGTGATAAGGGGACAGGAGATTGCAGAGAAGCTTTACTTTTAAGACTTTTACTTTGACATATGGTTTGCTGAGCTCCAACAATGCTAATTCTGCTGATCTCTGCACTGTGAACAAACTGAAAGGACCAAAATTAGGTATCAGTTGGTCCATTTAGAAAGTAAAGTCAGTGTTTCATATGAGAGATGATAAGATATGTGACCTAGAGAGATAGAGAAGTCAACTACTGTAAGGAATACTTAGAAGATAAAACTGGCAAGATTTAGTACTGGGATGGGAATGGATGTTAAAGGATAGGGAGATATTAAAAAGAATCCAGTGGGTTAATTGCTCTACCTTCTCATCTGGACTATAAGGAATAGTAATAGATCAGCCCAAAATAAGAATTTTGATTGTGTGTGTTTTGATATTTTCTTTGACTCTGTTTCACTGGATGCTATGAGTTAAAACCTGACAATAACCACTGTAAGTGCTGGTACTGACAGCCAAGTTATAAAAGACTGCTGGATTCAAGAGGCACCAGAAAGCATGTTCTAGGAAAATGGCATCAAAGCACTTCCTGGCTCTGTAAGCAGCCTGAGCTAGATTACATTTGGGCTCAGTGTCAGATTTGATTGTACTAGCCGAGCTGAAGCTGAGAAATAGAGCTACTTAAGTGAATAAAAACAGTGATTAAGAACTAGTGATTGAATAGAGAAAAGAAGGAGCAGAAGAATGATCAAACTAAAAGAGGTTAATCTCTGAACTGAAGAGTTCAAAGAAGTGAATGTAAAAAGCACCCCCAATAGAAAAAATTATAGTGTGAAAAAAATGGCAGTTGGTATTTCTCTCCCCATTGGAAACAAATATCTGTAGCAAAAGGAAAGGTTTTTTTTAAGCCATTCATTAGGCTTTCAAAAGATGAAGCTACTACCAAAATAAGTCAGGAAATGGTTGATATGTGCTAGAGAGTATCCAGAGGAAAAGAAAAGTACTGATGATCCAAACTGATGTAGTTTGGTGGCACGTTCCTAGGGTTTAAGGAAACAAAATAAAGGCTAAATCCTGGAAAAATCAGAGATTGTGTTATATTTGAGGACCTTTGAGAAAGGTTCACAAACACAAATTTGATAGCATTTCAGAGATCAACAAGTGTCTGCCTGCCAAAAAGCAAATGGCATTTCTCCCAAGGCTGCAGGCATTTGGCTTAAAATCTAAAGGAGAGAATTGTGGGAACCAAGAATAATAATGCACACAAAAAAGCCCAATAGCACTTGAAGTTTCAAGGGAATCTTTGAAAATGAGATAATGAATATACAGTTTTGTAGTACAAGATATAATATAATTTGGCATATAGTAGTTAAAGTATAAAGCTTTTGTTTTTTAATCTTCTAAATGTTCTTAGTGAAAAAATTGTAGGGAAGAATAAAATCAAAGTTTCAAATGAATATATACAGAAAATCAAGAAAAGCAAGAGCAAAAACAAAGAACTGTAAACAAAAAATAACTCAGGAAATTTAAAACATTAAAAAATTCTTCAGTACTCAGAAGACTTTTCATAATCCTAGATTAATATGATGATACTATTACATAACAATTACATGGCTAGTAAGTTACTCTCTAAATCCGAGCCTGCCTAAATAGTTTGCTAATAGTTCCATTTTAAAAAAATAGTTTCAGGTGAACCAACAAAAATGCCAAATAACTGAACTTCAGTGCAGTGGTTAATAAAAAGTGAGGAGATTCATAAGCTCTTTTGGGGTATTTATATACTATATAGTATTTTCTTTTAATTTAGAGAACTCTAGATACACTTTGAAAGATCTTGAAGGGGGGAAACAAAGGAAGGGACAATATCAACTGGATTTTCTGTTTGGGATGAAGTTTCTTTCATTTGTGTTTGTTTGTTTCATGCAATAAAACAAAGTATAACTGATATAAAAACGAAAGTAGTAGAAGGTAATAGAATAACTCTTGGAACTGAAAGAATACCTAGGGAACCAAGCAGAGAAGCACGGAATTAGTAGCAGTTTCCTAGAAGAATTTCCATATTATCTTCTCAGGGAACCCCAGTGTGATTAATCAGATCCAGCATTTTTCACAGTTGACTTTCTGCTTCAATTTCAACACCCCAGAAAAAGTTTGAATAGTGTGACTCCCATGTTCAACATGGGTTCCAAAATTGCACCCAGGAGAGGAGAGGTAGTATTCCAATAGGAAACTGGGGTGCTGTTATCAGAAACAAGGAGAGCAATAAAAGGCAGTTAAAATCAACAAATATATGCTACATAATACTTTGAGTACAATATGCTTATACAGTAACATTTTTAAAAAAGACTGCTTCCACAAACTTTTAGAAGATTCTGCATATATCCATTTGAAATTTTCCCACATATTATTAATAATGAGCTATATTTTGAACTTATAGGAGATTTTTATGTGTGAGCATTTGCACAAAATGAGAAGTAATCTATTATTATTGCAAAAGTCACCTAAGAGCACTGATTCTTCATTTTTAACAAGGAATAGACCATAACAACACACATAGTGCTATTTTAAAAACTAATTCAAAATTTGTACATATGTGGCAATCTTTTAAAAAATCTTTTATAGTCCATTTATCAATTTATTGAAGATTTATTTTTAGTCACTGGAGTTGGTATGGATTGATCATTCTAATACCTTTGACACATTTTTAACAAGGATAAAAAGTCCTATTAGACATGGTTTGATCATCCACCCACACAAATAGTATACTATATAGTAATTGTCAAATAAGTTGATTCAAGAACTGCCAAAAACAGGGTAAATCTCTTCCAGATGTACATTGCTACTAAGGTGAGATTTGAAAAATAGGTTACTAATAATCCCTCAAGTGATGAGTTACAATACCAGTAGTCTTGTACTATGATTCTATCTTACAGATTTAGGCAAATATTGAATTCTAGTCTATGGTATATTCTTTTTCATTCAAATTAAGATCTGTCTCCTCCATTCTGGAAAAAAAAAAAAGTGCTTACAGTGAAATTACCACTCCTCAAAAATACCTCTGTTCTCTTTAGTTTCCTGAAGACCTTGATATGTGTCTATGGTTCTCTAACCTTTTTCTGTTTTAAGCTCACTTCTATTCTTTAACATTCAGTAAAGCATTATTAGAATGAAAGCAGTCTCTTAATAGGAAACTGAATAATTTCCATACCAAGCAGTTATCAAGCAGTTTTTTCTAAAAATTTTATTATTCATATCACTAAGGATATTCTCTGATAGTATTTGAAACAATTAAATATAATGGAAAATGTTTGTCCTATTTACTGTTTCAATTTGCATTATGCTATAAATTTGTTGCTGTCTGGGGTGAGCACTGAGAGTGTTTTAAAAATGATTTGATAGATTAATAGCGCACGATATTTTGGCTATCTAAATTTCGCAACTAAAGTTTAGTTATGAGGAATGAGGACAAAGATCCCTGCCAAGGGGATGTCAGTTTGGCTCTCAGAGGCAAACTTTTCTGACAGTTTCTGTACAAAGCATGACCTACTAGTAACTTCCCCTATTGCTTAGTAATTGACCTCGACAGCAGTGAGAAGTTGAAAGCAAAAGGTATACGGAGCAAACAAGTAATCCAAACGTTCTAAGAAGCAGAAAAACTGAAAAAACACAGTGAGAGTTAAGATTAATTATGTCAACATAATTTTCTTGGGAGCTGTCTAAGAGATCAGTAAAGCGCACTCCCTGGTATATCTGGGTGGTCCTGGAACTGTGACCTTGAGGTCTATATCTGGAGCTTGGCTCCCTCCTCTCTGGTGGTTTTCCCTGTTCTGTTTATAGTTCACCATAACATGAGTAATTTTTCTCTACCAATCCTCTTTGCCATGATGTTCTTGCTTTAGAGCCAACTGACTGTGAAGTAAATGTTCTGAAACCGGGAGCCATACTAAACCTCTTTAATTTGTGGGTGTTGTTATTATGTCTCAGTGACAAAAGATGATTAATACAAACATACATTAGAACGAACAGTATTCTACTTAAAGACCAGTTCTTCCTCATTTGGGGGAAAAAAAGCTGTTGGGCTTATAAATGCACATTTGAGACAATGACAAAAGAGCCAAAACTAGGAAATTTTGCTCATCTGCTCATAGGAATATTTCTACGTCAACATCAGTAGCAGTTTTTCCAGGGAGGGATGTATGTCAAATGAACAGAGAAAGCAAGTGAGTACATCTTTCATTCACACCTGGTTCATTTATTTTTGTTTATGTAGTTACCTAGCATAGGTACTTTTCACATAGTTGAGACTCAGTCAAACATTCATTCATACAACATATATATAGCATCATATTTTCATGGCAAGGATAGTACAGTGCAAACTGCCTCATGGAGCTTGCATTCTGCTATCACCAAGATAATTGTATTCTCTGGCTGCAAACTGCAGAATCAGTGATCATAAAACATATTCATAAAATGCCCAGACTCAGGTCCCAAAGGACTGCAGTTTGAAAATGTGTTCTATCACTTACTTACTGTGTCACTTTAGGCAGTTGCTTAAACATTTTGGGCTTTAGGTTTTTTTATTAATAAAATAGCAATCTAGTAATGTGCTGCCAAAGCAAGCACAAAATAGCAATTTAATATGAGTTAATAGATTAGCTTGTGTGTGTGTGTGTGTGTGTGTGTGTGTGTGAATGTAACTGCTCAGATCATTGTGTGGCAAAAATGAATAGCATATATTGTCAAGTATTGTTCTTGTTAAGAAAAATTGTTCTAAATTGAACACTGGATAAATGGTCTTTAGAGTAAAGCATAGATGCTATAGAAATCAAAAAAAGCAAAACTTGAGGTACCAAATGTGAATGGATTATTAATGTTGGTATTACTTGTTCAAAGAAGATGATAGAAGGCAAGTGAAAGCATAACTCAGTGGTACTCTGGTTACTTATATCTCTGCCCAAATATCCACATCTGTGAAGAAGGACTTATAGAATAACTTTTTTTCACAGCAGCTGTATAAAGATTAAGGAGATGATGTGTGCAAAGTTTGGCACAAGGCCTGACTAAGAGTAACCATTTATTAAATGACTATTGCTGTTGCAATCTGATTACAATGAATCAACATCACTTATTTAGATGGAATTTTTAAAGGATGAAATTTAGAAATAATTTAGCATAGGTGTTGCCTAGTTTTTCCAGCTTTTTCATACCTTCAGTTTTAATGGAATGTTAATTTTAAATCATGTTATTTTTTAGCTAGTTTTTGTCATTGGATTGAAATTTCAAAAGGACTCAAAGACATTTTTATCCGAGTATTTCTATAAACCATTAAATTTTAGTCTTATAGAAAAGAAAGCAAGGATAGGTTTAGGAAATGTAGCTACATTTGTTCCTACTTTATAAACAACTCATTGAAAAAATCTCTTAATTCATATTAAATGTTAATGTTGTACCAATAAAAAGGAGACTTTTCCAGTAAATTTTATCAGCCTTCAATTTTTGTTATTAAAAAAATTAAGAGATTTTTCAACTGGTTATTTATAAAGTGGGAAAAAATGTAACATCCTAAATCTATCCTTGATCTCATTTTGATACATTTTCAATACTGTTTATGGCTTAATGTTTGTATTTTTGTGTCTTTTTTTATAACTGAAATTTGCTTTCTAAAAAAACCTCATATTTTGTTTTAAAAACAAGATTTTAATTTACTTCATAAAATAGGTTAAACTTTTTTCCTTATTTTTCTATTCTTTAAAATGATTTGTTTCTTTTTTTAAAAAAAGTAGGGTAATATTCTCTATTCACTGAATTGTTGATATCATTTCTTCAGAAGTATCTAGGCATAGTATATATTTTTAGTTGTCATTTATAAATTCAGTTTTTGTAACTGAAATCGTTGTTTTTTTCTTGTGCCAATATTGGTACTTCTACATTGCCACAAAAATACAATCAAAAATTCCATTAAATCCTTCCAATTTATTAGCATAAAATTATTCGAGTCATTTATAATTTTAATCTGCTTTAAATCAATAATGATTTATTCTTTTGATATTAAATTTGCATCTCTCTTTTCTGCTTAAAGTTTGTATTTATATTTTCAAAACTTTTGACATTATTACTCCTTTCAGATTTCTGCTCTCAATTTCAATGATTTCTACCTTTAGCTTAATTTTTCTCCTTTTTATTTCTTCAGCTCTGTACCATTGTTTTTTGTCTATCTTTTGAGTTGCCCAATTCATTCGTTTCCCCAAAACTACTTAAACTCATAAATTTCTAAGTACTGTTTGAACCACATATCGTAATGTTTGACATATAGTATCTTCAATGTTCTTTCTTCCAATGAATGAGATTTCCTTCATAATTCTTTTCCTTATTTTTCTCTGTATTCTAAGAGTTAACATATATATACAGACATCTACATACACGTATTAACTTTCATAATATATGTGTATTTGTTGTTGTTGTTTTCTATTATAAATTTCAGGGCTGAAATTAACTTTGACAATAAGATATATTGACATTTATTCCAATAATTGTGGTCTAGGAGTACTCTAAAATGCAAGGTCCTGAAACTTTAGGCTCAAAGTCAAGCTTTACTACTAAATAAAATCATATGCTTTAAGAATAACTACCTAGCAAAAAAATTAGTTTTAAAATGTGCACATAAGTTTAGATAATTAAGTGAAGGGTAATTTATCTCTTTTTCTGAACATTAGACAGCTCTCTATCCTAGTTTTAATCAAGATTTCACAATATTTTAATGACTGTTAGATCAATAGACCACATTTTGGTAAGAAGAACAATATTAGTTTCAGTGACTCAGTAAGAACTTGTGAAAAATTTTGCAAATATATTCCATATTATATCTTTGTGTTTTATTCAAAAGATTCATTGAATGCCAATGAGGGAAAACCTAGAAGACACTTTAAAAAGCAAGAGCCTGGGCTGGTCTCTTTGACCACATTTGCTAAAATTTGTAAGAAACAAATGTTCTCCATGTACTATACCCTTTTTTCTGAGAATCTATTTATTTTAATTTTTGTAATAGTAATATTTCATTGCAAAAAAATCTTTTTTAATGTCCCAATATCACTGTAAATGAGAATGTTGCTCTAATTTTTGATTATTATATCCTGGTAGATTATTTTAAAAGAAAATTATAAGAAAACAGGATGATAAAAATTATTAATTTTCTAGTTTATCTTGATACGTTTGTGAAGAAAATCTTAACATTTTCCTTTAAAAGTTTAGTTTTCTACTGAAAACTAAATATGATCTACATATGATCTACAAATTTATATGACAGTCTCAATATGCTAATAAATAAGTGAATATATCAGCTGAGAAATGTTTGCAAATGTGATGGAGTATCAAAATACTAAAAATTTTAGCCATAACTCTATCACTCTATCTTGTTTCAGTTTTCAACAAGCAAATAAAGAAAAAAAATGTAACTTGGGTTGAAGATGTGCCATTTTATTTAAAACAAATTCTGGTTTATTATTTGTAAGGAAGAGTTTCTGGGAAACTTCTTCTTAAGAACAATTTCTTAGCTTACCTAGAAATTGTTTTTCTCTTAACAATCCAATAAAACTCTGAGAAAGAAAGCAGTTCATTTTGTGATTGTGTTCTCAAACGTACCATTTGTTTCACTTAAATTATATTTGTATTTCTCTTTTTTCCTACACTTATCTTCCCTTATCTTTTCCTGTTCCACAGAAAAAATTATGACATCAACATCCAAAGGAATCCTCCGGCCATTTTTAATTGTCTGCTTTATCCTGGGCTGCTTCATGGCATGTCTGCTTATTTACATCAAGCCTACCAGCAGCTGGATCTTCAGTCCAATGGAGTCTGCCAGCTCAGTGCTGAAAATGAAAAATTTCTTCTCCTCCAAAACTGATTATTTTAATGAAACTACTATTCTGGTGTGGGTGTGGCCATTTGGGCAAACCTTTGACCTTACTTCCTGCCAAGCAATGTTCAACATCCAAGGATGTCATCTCACAACAGACCGTTCATTGTATAACAAATCACATGCAGTCTTGATACATCACCGAGACATCAGTTGGGATCTGACCAATTTACCTCAGCAAGCTAGGCCACCCTTCCAAAAATGGATTTGGATGAATTTGGAATCACCAACTCATACTCCCCAAAAGAGTGGAATTGAGCACCTGTTCAACTTGACTCTAACCTACCGCCGTGACTCAGATATCCAAGTGCCTTATGGCTTCTTGACAGTAAGCACAAACCCATTCGTGTTTGAAGTGCCAAGCAAAGAGAAGTTAGTGTGTTGGGTTGTAAGTAACTGGAACCCTGAGCATGCCAGGGTCAAGTATTACAATGAGCTAAGCAAAAGTATTGAAATCCATACCTATGGGCAAGCATTCGGAGAGTATGTGAATGATAAGAACTTGATTCCTACCATATCTGCTTGTAAATTTTATCTCTCTTTTGAAAATTCAATCCACAAAGATTACATAACAGAAAAGCTCTATAATGCTTTCTTGGCTGGCTCTGTACCTGTTGTTCTGGGACCATCCAGGGAAAACTATGAGAATTATATTCCAGCAGATTCATTCATTCATGTGGAAGATTATAACTCTCCCAGTGAGCTAGCAAAGTACCTAAAGGAAGTCGACAAAAACAATAAATTATACCTTAGTTACTTTAACTGGAGGAAGGATTTTACTGTAAATCTTCCACGATTTTGGGAGTCACATGCATGCTTGGCCTGTGATCATGTAAAAAGGCATCAAGAATATAAGTCTGTTGGTAATTTAGAGAAATGGTTTTGGAATTAATGTTTTCCATCATTTGCACGGGTAGTAAAATTTTCTTGAGGAGATATCATCCAAATATTGAGGAAAAGAAGAGAAACAATATTCTGATTTTGTATCACAATTTATTTTTATCACCCTCTCATGGGTAATGTGTATATTTTGATGGAGATGGAGAATTTAAGTGTTCAACATTACCAATCATTCCATTTGGTTTTAAATTATCCTGTATATACCTAAGTATGTGCACTGAAAAATAATTTATTCTTCACATTTTTATAGTCTGTAAGTTGATGATTCTATTGTTGTTTCTATGCTGATCAACTCTTCAATCTATTTGGACAATGAAGATACATATTTCACAATTTAAAGTATGAAACATTTTTACTAAATATTATAATCTATAATTCCAAGTTTGCATAACGTTAACAAAGGAAGAATGTTTCATAATTACATTCTAATCTATTTTGTTTCAGAATTGAACAGTGTATAACTATTTGATCTATTTTGTACCTGTTTACCACATTGGTAAAGGTAGACTTATTCGTGCAGTGAGTAAGATATGAAGCAGGCCTGTTCTATTCAGGAAGTTATTATGTTTCACGTTTATTTTCATTAAACTGACTTGTAAATGCAGTCACTTATTCTCATGGTCTTGAAGTATTCAAGAATTCTTAAATATCTAATTTGTTGTGATTTTCAGTACCTGGGAAATAATACTAATAACACTTAAAAGAATGTAGGATAGCTCTCAATCAATAATATTCATTGTGATAATAAAACAAATGATTTCCTTAAAGAACAAAAAAAGGGTACCTATAGGTATAAATTATATTTATAAATGGCACTATTTGTGTATAATTCCTAATTACTAATCAATCTAAAATATTTTTGAGGCAATATTTCAAGCAGTTTTATTTTACCTTAGAAACAAATAAATACACATAACATTCATAATATTTGAAAAATTCATCCTATCATCTGAAAGTAAATAAAATTGATAATGATATATTAAATATAATAAAGATCCATAGGAAACACACAATGCTAACCCCAAGTAGGATTCAATGAATAAGTTTTGAATGAATTAATGAATGGCATTGATAATCAAAGGATTTTTTTGTTTGCTTCAATGAAGGGACAGTTGTAGCCTGGAGATATTAATTGAAGATGATGTTTTATATACATTTTAGTAATTATACATTTATAGAACACATAACTCAGATCTTCAGAACTTTACAGAACCAACATAACCAATACAGCATGAAAGTTTTGGATAATTTATTCCTGAATTTTTATCTGCCTACAGAATTTCTCCTCCATTAGGTTAGAGAAGGGGAAATCTGGATATAAGCAAAAATATTAAGTGAGAAAAGCCAGATTTTTCAAGGAAGGCATCTTCCAAAAGAATTTCTAATGCCTTTATTCCACTCTTGCCAGATCCATCAAATTTATTAGAAGTTCAGATGGCACCCACTGGGCCCTATTTTTAGTTATTTCAATAATCCTATTACATATTGACATCAGTTGAACTCAGACTCACAATCCTGTACACCTAATAAAAAAATAGCGATAAATTTCAGTTCATTAAGAAGGAAGTATCTCCAACAATCGAGATTGCCTTGTGAGAGAATGAGTTTTCCTAACACTGGAAGGATTTGAACAAAGGAAAATTCCTGAATTGAATAGAGGATTGTCTCAGGTTCATTTCCTTTGCCATAATTATACAGGTAGATGGTGCCTTCTAGGGCCCTAACAAAGATGAAGATGAAAATATACTGTCACTGCCTTAGCTGCCTCAAAGGAGCTTACAGGGAGCAGAAAGATATAGGAAAGCTTCCTTTCACTGTTAGCCTGAATCTATGTCTATGCACATACTGCTCTCTATGGAGTTTATGAGTCACTGATCATTTAATGAAGTAAAAGGTAGCACATTTCCCAAGTTGTTTAGTTCCTTGACATGTTTCTGAGCTGCGAACTTTTTCTACTCATTTGATCTAACATAGATTAACTCTGTATTACCTCTTCTATACACACTTTATTTCTTTTGTCCAGCAAGGAATAATATGTTTTCATGGATGTCCTCATAGATAAATTAAGATCTCACTTACACTTATTTTATTGTTACAATAAACTCATAATTTACATTTATTTCTCATTTTTGTGATCAAAAATTGAAATTTAAAGAATATGTGTTCCTAATAATTTTAGAAAGTTCTTGCTTTCTCTGAAAGCTGAAAAACATTTTGCCCTACTTTTGCTAAAGTAAATAATGATTATTTCAAATTATTGAACTACATGAGGGAAATTGTCTCTATTGGTGACTATGAATTTTAGCTCTTTCTTAGATCACAACTATAATTATATGCTGATAATATGACCCAAGCCAAGGGTATAAGGGCATATCTGGTACATCTATATGTTGAAACCTCTTACCTATCCAAGAATAATAAATTTTCAAACTGCAAGTGCCAAATCAATGTGTCAACTGAACCCTTTAGTTCTAAGTCCATTGATCCTGAGTTTTAGGGCTAGAAGGAATTATAGCAAGTTTACAAACCAATTTTTTTTCCATTGAGTTAACTAGATCCAGAGATGATATTTATTTAATACATATATTCACTCATACACACACTCATAAACATCTGAATATAGTGACAGTAATTAAGATTAGAATAAAAGGGTCCTGTCTCTCCATCATTCCCACCTTATCATAGAAGTGCTTCTGAATTTCTATAAATGTGAATATCTTATTGTCATTATTTAGGGCCTGTAGGATGGTACATTCTACACAAGAACTTCAAATTTGAAGATATTCAATAAATAAAGCATAAAATTTGTTAGTTTTCCTTCTGGTTTAAATATTTTAGAAGTTGATCTTTATCAGAAGAAAACGAATTTTCACTATATTTAAGTGAAATGAAACCATAAAGAAAGTATATGGTTCTCAACAACTTCTTTAATAAATCCTGTAGGTGACAATTATTTGTGAGGACCTCTCATGTGAAAGTTATACTGATTCAACAAAATTGTCTTGCTTTTGGTTATAAAAAAATAATTTTGCCTGGGAATAAATTATGGAAATAAAAAGAAAATAGACCACTTTAAACTTTTATTTCAAAAATATATAAAAAAACATATTCTGTTCTGAATATTCAAATACTAATTATGGTAGGCTGTAATGAAAATAAATACCAAGTATTTAAATAAATAAATACCAAGAAAGACCATAACATTCACATATTTTATGACAGCCATAAATTTGACAATGTGAGGTAGAAACTTTAAAAATTATCCTAGTGGGATACCAATCAGCTTAAAATTTTCCTGTTTTCCATAAAACTCCTGATAATCAAGAAAGTAAAAACAAATTCTGGGCTCTTAGAAATCTCAGAGCATTTGAAATGTAAAGTGCCAGAATATTTTGGAATTATTTGCTAAAGTTTCTCATCTCCATTTGGAGGTTATATATGAAAAAAATAGGAACTGTGCTACTGCTATTTTTTCCTGCTTTCAAACTGATTTACATGAGTACTGAGACAACCATCTAGAAATTCTTTTTGTATAAAATAATATTTCCCAAAAAATCTTTAGGTCCTTACATAATAACTGTGTTCGATCATATTTTTTAGTTCCCTTGAGCACTGATCTTATTTAGGGGAACTTCTTAAATTATAACCCAGCTGTTAAATATAACAGACTTCAGAATCTACATGATAAGCACAGTGTCTAATACAGAAGAGGATCTCAAAAATACTTGTTGAATAAATTACTAAATTGTTAGTAGTCATGCAAAAATATTATTAATGTAGTGATAGTATCAGCTTCTTGGTACTAATTGGAGTGATATTTTATATTTATTTTATTGATCAGTTTACTGCCGGAATGCAGATGAAAATCATTACAAGCTTGTTCTTTCCTCCTGAGTTCTAAGAGCCCCCCCAAGAGAAATATCATTGCGAGAAATATTGAAAAGGATTTAGAAATTGATAACATTATATTTAAATATTAATAACACTGTTTCTAAAAGAAATTAAAATTAGTATTTAAGGAGAGTGTAAACTGCAAGCACTATGAACGTTGGATATTTATTACCAAACTATGCACAGAGAGAAATATAGTTTATTTCCTTTTTTACTCCCTAACTTCATGCTATGGTATCACAAAGAGCAATTAAGATGGTTTTGTTTTTCTGGATGTGTGTCAAACAGACACTTTTGTCATATTTTGCAAGTGGGTAAGCTTCCCTACTATCCAAGCTATTCTGTCTCTCAGTAATTCATATTCTATAGTCCATACTCATACGAGAGATATAACCTAGAAATATGAATAATGCTACTCTGAGTTATTAGTTCAACAACGTGTTATTGTGAAAAAGCCACTTAACCTCTCTGGGACTTTTTGTTGTAAGGTTCCTTCTAGCACTACTGCTCTTTAATTAATATATGGATGTATTAGAAAATGAAATTTCAATGGCTATCTCAAAATAATTTTGGGAAGTGAATATTCCAAAGAGATTTTCCTCTTTTTTTCTATATAGACATTTAAAGCATAAAACTGATTATTTAAACTAGTATATGAAAAGAACATAGTATTTGTTCTTTGTTGGAGCTTAAACTATACCAAGTGCTCAATTAGCTAACCCTCCTCCTTTTACTTCTCCCTCCCCTTCGCTCTCTGCCAATGTCTTTTGTAACATATTACTCACTGAGAACTTAATTGATTGCAGAAAAATAAGCATATATTGGGTATTGTTTTAAAATATTTTAGATTTTTGTGTATCTCCAAATTCTTATTACAATAATCTAAAAACACTTGTTGATTCAGAAATTCAGTAGAAACACTTAGAGCAACTTTCAGTGACAATAATATAGTAAAATTTGAGTAAGCCAGATTGAACACATGAAGAAAGTTTATTTTTTAACTCATGATGAATATATGTTGATACATTTTATTTACAGTAAAAATATTTTGCTTTTAAAAACCCCTTTCTAATGTCATTCTCCATTTGTCAGTATTACTGAAAGAATGGTGCATAGGTCAACAGACCTAGAATCATCAGAGGAGTTTGCTAACAATACTGATTCCCGAGTCAGCCCCATGCAATTGGAATCTCTTCATACAAGTTTTTTTTAAAATACTCTTAAAATATTTCCAAAGTTATGCTACAATATTTGGCAAACCATCCTATTATACACCAGTGGTTCTCAAATGCATATTTTTCTTGGGGACTTTCTAGATT
Source organism: Heterocephalus glaber (assembly GCF_000247695.1). Next base: position 9,149,663 of record NW_004624810.1, on the reverse strand, counting down.
AGCTGCTTAAGAATCTCTTGAAAGATTGTTGATAATATATGCTTCTGATTCTCTGAGTCTGAGATGAGATTTAAATTTTGTATTAAATACTGACCCCACATGGTTCTGATGACTGAATCCTACCTATTGAATAGAAAGTATTCGACACTCAAAGGTACAAGGAATTGCATTTCTTTAGTTCACTTGGAATCTTTCTAAATTCAACAGTAAAGTATTTCTCTTCTTCAAGATCCATGATATTCTTTACTGCTAGTTATTTTATGCTTGATCCTGGACTCCCTGGACTCATCAATGAACCTTATGATTTGAAGCAGGTTATTCCATTTCCAGAGATTCTTGCAAGTTGTGAGTGATTGGGAGCAGTAGTTCTTAAGTATGGATGTACAATAGAATTATATTAAGAGGGTTTTTTGTTTGTTTGTTTGTTTGTTTGTTTTTAACTGTTGATATCTAAGCCCTATCTTAGAAATCAGATTCAACTGGTTTGAGGTGGGGCTCAAAAGGTAAACAGTTTTAAAGTCTCCATAGGTAATACTGATGTAAGGTCACATATGGGAGCCACCAGTCTGCACGTGGGTGGTTCTCAGCCTGGAGGAAGTGCTAGAAGAGGTTACACAACTTAAAAAAAAAAAACTCTTTCTCTCCTTAGGTCTCTGACTGCATGTTTATATTTTGCAACACAAAAGACTGGACTAGACATTTACTAGGATCCTTTATAGGCATAAAATCGTACACTTCTGTAATCTGCTAACCCATTGTACATATTGGACAGCCTGTTTTCCAGGGTTTCAAAACTCACAACTTAAAGATAGAAAGGTAATTTTCAATTAGAATGTGAAATGAGTTGTAGCATATACCTGTTAACACAGATTTAGAATTGGACCTAAGTCTGCCATTCACTAGCTGTGTGCAAGTTACTTGACTTCTCCTGCCAGAGTTTGCACCTGTACAGTGGAGGTAACATACTCTTGCTATGCGTTCTATAAGGACAAATGAAATTGTCTTCAAGGATTAAATAAGTGTTTATTGTCTTTCTTTTCTTGAGGGTGTTTGAAATTGCACCCACAGCTCTGAACATTCTGAGCAAATGCTCTACCACTGAACTATATTCCCTCCCCCGTCTATTTTTTCTTGTTTTAAAAGTTAATTTTGAACAATCCAGACATGTATCCTCAAATTCAGGTCTAAACTTAGAAGATGTTAAGTAGGTGAGCAGGTAGCTCATTGAGAATTTAAACAAGCTAAAGAAATAATCTTCAGGAGAAGGGAAACAAATAGAGCATGAAAGCATTTATTCAAATATGTAATTATTAAGTAATGGAAGGGGTGTGGAGAGCTGGCAGCAGTGGTGAAGAGCCATTCTTTGCATTACTAAACTCATACATCATTTTTAAAAATAATTGGAATTCATATAAACCTAATTTACCCTCACTGTTATGAACAATCAGAAAATTAGTAGTCAATTTAGTTTATTATCAGTTGATATAGCCTGAGTCCCAGAAAGCAATAGTAGAAAGAGTCTCAGGGGCCATTTTATTATGTTAAGAAAATAAGACTTAGAAATATGCAACAACTTGACTTTAACCTTTACTTTAGTTGCTCTACTAGCTTAGAAACAAAACTAGTCAATGATAGTTAGAAAAGAATATCAAATCTCCATCTGCTTTTCTTCAAGCAAAAAACAAACAAAACAGATAAATGTTATTTTTAAATGCTAGGATATAAATTCAGTAAATGGGAATGTATTTGTTTAGTGGTGCAGAAATAAAATGATTGTTAGCTAGACTGTAATTAAGACTTTTCTAATTGCTAATCACCTAATAAACAGTTATGAGATGAGCAATCTGAACTGCTCATGGGCACAGTTTTTAAGCTATATTTAACTAAAACAAAAAAATAGACTTAAGGAAAAATTTTATTTTTATTTGAGAAAAACTGAATGATCTTCAAAATGATCCTTTAAAAGTAGTTTCTCAGGGCCGGGGATTTGGCTCAGTGGTTTTGTTGCCTGCTGCACAAGCACAAAGACCGGAGTTTGATCCCCGGTACCAAAAAAAAAAAAAAGTAATTTCTCATTGTGTTTCTTTAAAGAACATTGACAACATTTATTTCATTTGCATCAGTAGAAAAATTTAAAATGGAATTGTCTTTCTGAGTTCTCTGGAAACTAAATAATTTAAATTAGTGTGTATATAAAGTATGTTAAAATAAGGATTGCCGGAATTTCTTTGTGAATTTTAACCCCCATGTTTTAAGGGTGATTTGTACAGAGTATGAAACTATAGCAGTGTGTTCAGTATGTTGACTTTTTTTACACATGGTCGCATTCCACTTTGATTATTGAGGGTTTAGAAAATAGAAAAGCAGCCTTGACAGAAAGATTACCCAAGGACTCAATTAGCAACCCAAGACTATTCATTAGGTAAAAAAAACATGGACCAGGGTCACAACAGTACACCCCTCAATCTTAGATTGGCCTCGTTAGCCACTTTCAGTTCCACAGTTGAGACAATCCTGAAGGTATCATCTTTGCCCAACACCAAATTACTAGAGGTGAGTTGTCTATGGTAGTACTCATGTCTTCAGGGACAGGAAGGAGAACAGGCTTCTTACCCACTGTTTTCTTTATTTAGAGCCCTTTGAGCAAACCTAGGTTATCCAATTGTCTATGCAAAACTGGAAGCAGCATATTTTCTAGAAAACAGATCATCTATCTTGAGTATTTTATACTTTACTTAAAAATAATCCAAGGAAAATGACTATATCATACTTCAGACCACTAGATTACTTTCAATTTATAAATGATCTATATTCAAATCATTAAGAGCTATGGAAGATTAACAGGCTGCATACCATTAAAATGGGCAAAGGAAAAAATAGTAGAAATAACGGTGCATTTCTATTCTTAAATAAAATCTCAAATATTTGAGCTAATTTGATGACAGGCTTAAAATAAAATACATATAAATATTAATTTTTCCTCTATCCCTTGTTCTTGCTTTCTCTTAAAAATGGATTTGTTACGAGTTGGGGATAATAGAATAATCATGACAATGTAAAAAATAGTAGTCCTATAAAATCCCTAAGAAATAAATACTGTATGAGATAAAAGTGAGAAGTAATATTTGCATATAGAAATGCAACTAGTCAAACTTTTTGAATGAAATTGTTGTGATTATCTTCACTGTAATGATGTGGTTTATTCTATAACGCATGAATGTAGTAGGAGTCACTAAAGGGAAAAGTTAAAACAAAAACTTACAAGTCTGTACCTAGACTCAGGTTCACAAAGCTGCAGAAAAATGTGTCACCAAGAAACAAGAAAATGAGTATGAAATGGGATTGGAAGGCAAGGTGTACTTTTCACAATCTACTGTGTAATTTACTAGCATTTCTGAGCCACATATTCCTCATCTATAAGCTACAGGTGATTGACTATATTAGAATCACCAGAAAGCTCTTTATAAATGTTGATTTATTTATTAGAATTCCTAATTTCATCATATGGGCTGCCATATAGTCTTCTAGATCGTTCCTTCTACCTGATTTGTGTCTATGTCAATGCTCTATGAGCCATGAAAAAGGAGGGAAAGAATGTAATAGACAATTTCTTACAGAGCTGTGATTAAAAAGTTGCTAAAGAAATAAGCTGTAGCAAAGTTCTACAAGTGAAGACTTTGCATGCTTCCACGATCTCCTTTCCTCAAGACTGCACATATGACACACATGCCAATATATTTTTAAGTAGTTCAAATGTAACTCTGAAAAAAAGAACTTACACTCAAGTAAGGAAGTTCAAAACGATCGCGCTGAAACAAATGTGCCAGTTTTACCTAATATGTGAATTGTAAGGGTCAGTAATCCATAAACTATTTGGATGATAATTGTATGTTTTATTAATGTAATGTAATTTTGCATTATTGTATTGTCATATTTAAGCAAACTCTTTAAAATATCCTGAAACTTAATGCCAAATGTACAGTTTATTGGTTTATGTTATTTCTGGTAAGAATTTAACTGCATTGTGCTAATAGTTGTTAATGCCATTAATTTTCTGTGGGTGTATTATTGTGATGCAGACCTGATAAGTTTGTTGTAAGCACACTAATTAGTCATCTGGATTTTTATAGATAAAATCACACATTGATCAGAAATCACTTTTCTACTTATTTTTTTGTAGAGTATTTTTCCACACACAAAAGGACATGATTATTTTATATCAAACATCAGCTTTTCTTTAAAGTCTTATTTTAGTAGCCAATGCATGTTTGAAATAAGATGTTAAGTATTATATTACAATATTAAGATTGTGTTTATATTAGGTGAAAAATGCATGCAATTGGTGAATCGTCCAGCTTGGGTGGGGGGGTTTATATTGCCAACACACACAGGTTCGTCTCAAACTGTGACCATGATTCACATCCTTTTAAAAGCCCTTTTTAAAGATTTAGTAAAGGGAAAATGTTATTTTTAGTGTGCATGAGCCAACAGACAATGTTGATTTGCTTTTTTACCAACTTTGGAGAATACTGCGCTAAATTTTTCCCTGAGGAAAAAAATTTGAAAATGTTGGAAACAAAATATAACAAAATCATTTGCTAGAAAATGATATAATTTACTACACAACAGCTTAATATTATGAAGCATGAAGGTGTGGAAAAGTCATCTAGCCATCTCCATCCTACAAGGCAACTTTTTTTATAATCATAAATGGTCTTTCCTTCTTTCTTTCTTTCTTTCTTTCTTCCTTTTGTTCTTCCTTCCTTCATTCATTTCTATCATCTATCTATCTATCTATCTATCTATCTATCTTTCTTACTTTCCATTGCCAAAATCAATACTACTGCAGCAGGGAAAGGGGGATACTTAAGGTCCGGTCTGCACAGCACTAACACAGAGCATTCAGACAGTGTAGATAGCCAATGTGGACGAGTGGACCTGGCCTTTTTTATTACTAACTTAAGTAACTTTTTTTAATGTGTGAAGAATATGAATTTCAGCTACAGGCATGCCTTTCCATGCTGATAATTTACAGTTGCTTTTGAATATAGCAAAAGTCACACCATTCAGTGAAAGGTGTTTTTTTGCTCTTTTTATTAGCCTTTTTTATTTAAGAAAATATACTTGTGTTTTCTAAAGTTTTTAATTCCACACAGATAATATGCACGCACCAACCACCCCTTACCCAAATGGAATGAGTCCCTGATCACAATATATTAATGCTAGAACATTGCTCTTGGTAGATTAAAACACCAATATTAGCATTTACTGGTGTTGAAAGATAATTTCATTGCTATGCTATTAAGAAGATGGCACTCTTATTTATGCATTTATTTATTTATTTAGAGAACTGGCTCCTTTCCACTCAATTTTAACAGTTGCAGTGGAGTTAATATAATATTAATAAAGGTTGACTCTAGCTGCTATTCTAAGTGAAAATCTTGTAACTGAATCTTGTATCCTTGGAGTAAAGCATATTTATATGACAAATAGCCAATCCTAACTATGTAAAGACCAACTGTACCATCCAAGATGTTGTACGTGTGTGACACTCAGCAAACCTTGATCTGGGCTCATATTTTGATACCATACTGTTCCATTCATTAATCCAATCTATAAATAACATAATATTTTATGGCAGCTAAACAAATATTTTAATAAGCCATGAAAGGCAAGATGCCATAGAAAATCTGTATATTCAGTTTTTGGAGAATTTGTGCTTTCCACAATTTAAGCTGGAGATACCATTAAAAATTTCCTTCCTTTAAAAATGTCATCACAATGTAGATTTCTCCTCATGGAGGTCTTTCTGGGCTTATGAATATATGGTGTGACTGCTATAACTTTGTGTAATTTTGTTTAGAAATTAATAGTGACTTCAGTGATCTCTGCTAAAATTCCAAGGCAGAAATAAATGTACAAAAATTTTGAGCCTGTTGTGTATAAGAAGAAATCTTTCTTCCATCATACTTCCTATATTCAGTGTAAGTACCTCACTGATTTAGCACTGGAATTATTCCCTGAATATGTAAATAATGATGTTCTATTCAGGTTTAAAAAATTCCTGTAATGTGAATATTTAAAATAAAAAATTTCAATTTAAGAGTTTGATACTTAGTGCTGATTATTTATAATGCTTACATTCAAGATCATTCACTCAGTAAGACTAATTTTCACTTACATGCAATTAAATTCCCTGGATATTTTGAATTGAAAGTTTAAAACTAAATAAATATATTTTCTAAATTATGCGTTCATTATAAATACAATGTAAAAAAAAAGAATATCCTGTATACATAGGTAAATTGTTCTGTGTCAATTTGTGGCCCTAATCCTGCATTGGTATAGTGAATTTAATGCTACCACTAGATACATGTATAATCACCCTTGTACCTATGTATGAGGAACAGGAGAATCTTTTCATTCTGCTTTCTCTTATCTGTGAAGATGTCTCATCTTGTTGTCTCAGTTTCAAAATACTCTACATACTCTCCTCAATCTGCTTATTCACACATATAGAATCAACAATAATCTAAGATCTTAAATGTACTAATCTCTTGCGGACTACTCCCTTCAGCCATATATCACTGTCTTCCAATTGCCTGCTGTTACACAACTCCCTGCAGAACCATTAACATGCAGAGTTCACTATGAGGGCATTTCAACATCTATTTCCCAATTGCATCCTTCACTCACTTTAACAACACTATTGCGAATTATGTAGCCTAAAGTAAAAAAGTGAGAGCTGGGGATTTAGCTCAGTGGTTCTGCTGCCTGCCTCACAAGTGCAAGGTCCCGAGTTCAATCCCTGATACCAAAAAAAAGTGTTTTCCTTTTTCCTACATCAAATTGACCATGAAATCTCTCTTAAATATGTCCTTTCCCATTCTCCTATTAAACCAGACATGCCTTTAATATTTTTTACCTGAAACAAAGCAATAACTTCTTAAAGTTTCAAATACTTACCCTCAACATTGCCACCAGTAAAAATACAGAAAGGATGACAAAGAATTCAATTATAGTATTTGTTAATTGATATAGTTTTTTCAGAGTATTACCTTTATTAATGTGCAATTATCATCATTTTAAAGTAGTATAAAAAACTCAAACTCAGTCAGAGACAAGGTTTAAAACACTCAATTATTTCTGGCAGTGGCAGTATTTCACCTTTTGATCTGCAGAATATGATACAACTCAAATTACTGACATAATACATAATGATAAATGCTCCTTTAAAAAAACAAATTATTTCCCTACTTACAATTTTTAGGGAAGGTCTACTATAAATATACTTCTCTTCTTTATTTCCCTGCCATGATAAAAATGAAACCATACCTAGCTCCTCCTCAGCCTTAAGGGTGAGGAGTCCACCACCCTGGGTGAGTGCAAACATTCCTCCCCTCAGCAGACACCAGGGATCAAACTCAGGACCTTGCGATTGTGAGGCATATGACAGCACCACTGAACTAAATCCCCAGGCAGCCTACACATTTGTTCAAGGTACTCTGGACTTTTAAAGGTACCAAAAAGAAAAGAAAAAATAGGAGAAGAGGAACAAAATGGAAACAAAGTCTTTGTAAATAGGGAAGGGTGGGGAAGTGAAGGGAGGGCAGGGGAATGGGGAAAAAATAAAAACCAAGATACATCACACAAAGGTACAAGATTCCAATGATGAATGTAATTGTACTGTATACCTAAAATATACCAATAAAGTTAATAGGGAAAAAAAGTGCTCCTCTCACCAACTGCTCTTTCGGGCACGCTTCCCCTCAAACTTTTCAAAATTAAACAATTGTTCCACCTGGTTTTTGTAAAATTTCATTTTCCATTTCATAGCCCTTAAGTTATTTTTCTTTCATTTGAAGCCACTCCTTCGTTTTCAACTTGCTGAGCAGGCAAACAACTGCTTCTGGTTTCCACGGAAACCGGACTTCTGCGGCTGCAGGTAGGCATTCTTGTTCCAGCAACCTTCTGTGATGGTGTAGGACTCGTGGATTTCGGTAGAAAAGTACAAGGTATCCGTCCATGATGGATGTGATATGGGATCAGGAGACCGGGGTCTAAGGGGACCCAGGGGACTGAGAGGCTGGAAGGAACACCGGGGAGGTCCCAATGTGTTTTGTGCAGATTGTACTCTGTCCTCGTAACTTTTCCATTGGAGGTTTTGTAGATCAGGAGTGAAAAATCTCATGCTGCATGAGACAACAGGTAGGACCTCTCCTGCAAGCTACTTAATTTTTTCAGAATGCGTTGGAGGATGTTAAATAAACTTGAAATCTTGAGTGCTGAAAGCTTTTCTTTTAATTCTTCAGAGGTAATTTCTTCTAAGACAAAAAGCTTTGAAGTAAATGCATCAATATGTCCAACATAAAATGAGTAGTTCAAATGCAATAAACTTTCAGTCCATAAGCTACAAGTTCACTTTCAGTCAAAGATTCCACTCAACAACAAGCTTGATATTCCGCTTTGGGTAGTACATACCCTGGAAATTGTTCTCTGATTTTCTTCCGGTTTTTACAACATGGTCTTGTTTCTATCCTCTGGACACTGCAACACATGAGTAACAACAGGTCTTGTAGGCTGAATAACTTTTAAACAAAATTTCCTTCTTTAGGAGCTAGATATTCTGATATATCTTCAACATAGTCCTGAAGTTCATATAACAATTGTCCTTTTGGCTTCTAAAATGCAGAAGGCCACCCAGATTTTGACCAGCTAGAGGGATGTAGAGGAGCAGCAGGAGGTTGCTCAGAATCAGGTGGCTGTTTAGCATTTTCTAAATTCATTAAGAGCAAGTCAGGTTCTTTTCCGGAAATTGGCTTTAAAAGTAGGGTCTACATTTTTAAAATTTGTCCAACTGGATCAAATTTTGTATATACTCAATTCATAGGTTTTTTTAAAACACACAATTCTTCAGGATTGTGAGTAATACTAATCTGGTTTCCTACAGAACCCTTTCCTGAGGAAGAATTTGGACTTGCTGGTCTAGTACTTAAATTAGAATCCAAAACAGCTGTTTTTCCATCACTACTATTTTTACACTCCTTATTAATGATTAAACAGTCTTGATCCATATCACTTGACCTGTTTCTGATGTGGCAGGCTTTTCCTTTGAACTGTCTCTGTTCTCCAGGACATTTAGTCTTTCATCATCAGGACATACCACATCTGTAGCCATATCATTTCCATCGGAGTTTTGAATTTCCTTAGAACTTTCCAATTGTGAGGCATCAGATGCCTTTAAATCATTGTCTTGCATCACAAACTTCTTGGAATTGGATACTTTTTTTCCATGTAGTCCAAGTCATTGGTCATCTTTATTTCTGCACTCTTCGGGGCCACTTTCCATACTGATGACCAGCTGTTTTTCCTTCTGTAATTGACCCATCAGAATGTGAGATAAACCTCTGGGATCAGCAGAGGGATCTCCTAGAGGTTCTGCCACAGGGGCAGCAGCTGCTTTGGGGGCTAGGAGTATATGTCATGATAGGTACTGGGCAAGTACTTTCTGGACTGGGTGACTTTGATGGTTCTGTAGCAGTTACTCCAAAAGTTTCAAGTTCTGTGGCATCATCATCAAAATCCAGATCCAAATTTTCAAGTCTCACTTTTTCAGTACTCATTAACTTCACTGGATGTGTCTATTTCAGATCTGTACTCTTCAGGTCTCTCCATAAATACTGCAGAAACTGGAACAGATGTGTTTTTGGACATCATAAATTTTAATGGAATTTCATGAAAGATTTGATTTCTGTCTCTCATTGTCATTTTCTCCTGAGGAAGTGGAAAATTAATATAAATTACTTTAATTGGTTTGGAACCTGCAACAGGTATAACTTGAACATAAACTGGAAATTCTCACTGTTTCTTGTAGTCTGGTCCATGATTATTTAATAAGGTAAATAGTGGCTGGCTAGTCAGAGCTATCTGAGGATGATATCTTGAAGCAAGCTTCTCTGCATTTGGATCTTTATTAATTTGGTCTGGGGTTTCAATGGGAGACATATTACTTTTTGAGAGCTTCAATACTGCAGGCATTCAGGGGAATACTGTTTTAACAAACTTTACATTGCCCAATGCAAGAAGGGTTTTTTCTAATTTTAATCCTTCCTCTATTCTGAACAGGAGAACCCTATTAAGCTGATGAATTCATGAAGAGTATAAAATTCTGGATACTTTTTTATTTGTTCGATGCAAGCTCTTAAAATTTTCTCTGTGAGGAAACAGGCATCATAAGGCACCATATTATAATCCTGTGCACATTTCATGCAGGATATTGAAAAAATTTTAGGAATTCAGAAACTTCTTCATTCACATATTTTTTCATATCCAAGTAATGTAAGTATTCATTTTTATTTATTCCAACACCTTTGGAATTTCAGAAATCTTTGCATATTTAACCAACAAGTCCAGATAACTCCTCTGCTCTCTCTATTAGATAAAATACATAATTCTTTTTTTTCCTTAAATTCCTTTATTGGTACATTTTAGGTATACAATTCATTTACATTTATCATTGGGTGTTTGTACCTGTTCATGATATATCTTGGTTCTTATTTTTTCCCCATTACCTGTGC
>NW_004624810.1:9072544-9082814 GCF_000247695.1 Heterocephalus glaber | reverse complement strand
TAAATAGGGAAGGGTTTAGGGGTGAAGGGTGCACAGGTAATGGGGAAAAAATAAGAACCAAGATATATCATGTACAGGTACAATCGCCCAAAGATAAATGTAAATGTATTGTATACCTAAAATGTACCAATAAAAAATTTAAGAAAAAAAAAAGATCACTTTTCAAAACTATCACTGAAATGAAATAATACTCAGATATAAATTATGAAAAACATCAACTGTGGCCTCACTCTTTATTCATTGTAAACTCCAATTCAGTGCACACTTTTGAAAGGATTCAGTTAACCATCTCAGTTCCAGGAGTGCTGCCAAATTTTTTGAAGCACTCCCAAATTGCTGGAGACTGAAAACCTAAACACATGCAAAGTAACTCTGCCAATATAAAGGAGTATAGCTGCAAATGTGTCCAAATGAGGTAGTGCAGCTGTGCAGCTGCTGAAATGTTCATTTCTCCTTGTAATACAAAGAAATTTGGACTGTGAAATGGGCTCACATTCATGGCGATTTCCAACATACAGGAAAACTAAACTGAAAGTTTATATGACTTATATAGTAAGTTTATATAAAAATGTCTCACCAGAAATGTGCCTGTGAAAAACATCTTATAAAGAAAAAGAAGAAATGGTGGCATCATGGCTTAAATTCATTGTTTAAACTCCTCTGGAAGCTCTACAAATGAGCTCACGGACTCCATACTAATGCTTTTGCTGAATTGACCTTCTCGCTTATAGTCATTTTCTAAGGTCTTCTTCATCTCTTGAGGGCCACTGGAAATAAAGAATATTTTAGGAAGGTTGCCAGATGTTCTGCTCAGAATTATTTTTTCTTTCTACACCCTCATGAAGTGTTTTTCTACCTCTATTATTATACTTACTCCAATGTGACATAGTTAAAATGTGTCCTCTCCTCTTCTTTCTACATGGCACATTCCTGAAAGTCATGGGTGATTCTTTACTTCTAACCTCAGATAATGTGTTAAGACTCTTTATGTTGGCCTTTTCTTAAATATCTTATTCTGTGGAATCAAACACTTGGCTCTTTATTATAAATATTTGCTTTATGTATATGACCTTTGGAGATGACTCCTATAAGTAAAATTATAACAGTTATCTTACAGATGACTAAATCCTTTATTATTTGCACATTGTCCCTACCATAATGTATTTAGCTCACCTCAAATTCTGAATATATCCACACATAAAAATCATTCAAAACATTACACATTATACCACTGTCTAGATTCTGGGCATTCATTAATGGTTTAAATCTAGATGTCTCTTGAGACTCTCTTGTACTCATAGGTGGGGCTTTTAGAAAATGATTGGATTGTGGGTCCACTGCAAGTGACTTGTTCTTAGGAAGTGGGAACTGAGAAGTGGCTCACTGGGGGCATGATCTGGAAGGGTATTATCTCCCTCCTCACCTCCTCCTTTCTCTCTCTGCTTTCTGACTGACGTGCTGTGAGCAGCTTTGTTCCGACTAGGCCCCTCTGGTATACACTTTGTCTCTTGGAGCCAGGTGACCAGGAACTATAACTGTGAGCCAAAATAAACCTCTCCTCCCTTACGTTGTGGGTGTCGGGGATTGTCTCTCAGTGATGAGACAGTAACTAAGACAGCACCCTTACATGTTTATACTTTGTCCCTCTCTGAAGTGTTGACTAATGATGTTTGACAAATTGTAGAATAGAGATCAGAAATCAACAATTCTAATGAAGAATTTGGGACACAAAGCCATATGATCTCTAACAGAGTTGCCTTGGTTCCTCACTGATTTTTATAAGGAGAGCTCAATTCCTCATCATATAGATTTCTCTATGAGCTGCTAGAAGGCCCCCAAGACACATAGGAGCGGTCACTTGCCCTCAAGTGTGCAATCTGAGAGAGTAAAGTATTAACTCCACTCTCCTGGATGATTTAGACCCAGAAGTCCCATATCATCATTGCTTCTATATCTATTGTTCACACAGATCAAACTTGACATGAAGAGGGAAGGGACAACATGGAAATTTGAATACAAGGATCATTGAGACCATTTTCATGGCTGATTCTGTGGTTGTATAAGCATACACACATTCCTTTACATCTTTTCTCCTAAGCTACTTTGCTTTGGGTTTCTATCACTGGCAAACAAAACAATTTCACCTGATATATAATCATCAACCAAATTTCCTACCAAAAATCCAAACAAACAACAACAAAATCCTCTTGTACTTTTTCATTAAAATAAAGACCATAGGGAATACCTTAGAATGAAACCTCAAATATATATATATATATATGTATATTATATATAATACCATATATATGGTGTTATACATGACATTTGACAAGTTATAGACTATCTGAACTTTATTTCTACCTAAAAAACCATCTGATCTATACTTTCTGCCACAGTAAGGGTGAAGTGAACACCAATAGCGTTATTATTTTTGAAATACATATGGCACTTAAAAGTCTACAAAATTTTCATATACACCTTTCTATTCAATGGTTTTAATAATTTTGTGAAGTAAATAGGTCAGGGATAGCTTTCAGCATTTCTTAGATGATGAAATGGAAGAATATTATCTAAGGTCAATGTAACCCAGCTGGTAGAGTGGTACAGCTGTTTTTGAAGCCATATATCTTAACAACTTGTTCTATGCTATACATATTCTTTATCTGCATTCTTCCTAAGGCTTGCTTGTCCAATCAAAGGCATTTTCACCCAAAATGAATCTTTCTGTTCTGTTTTCATCACATAAATCTCCATTCTGAGAATGGGAGTAACCCCCATTGTCTATTTTCCTATGATCCTAATCACCCAAGATAGATTATATTTCTGTGTAAATATTTATTAATTGTAATCAAGTCTGTATTTTCCCAGTAGCACTTTATCCACAAAGCCTGTGTGGCAGAGATCCATAGAGCAATGTTTGACAGCCCTTTGCTCCTCACATAAGTTTTACTTATGGTTTGAAAACATAAATAGCACCTAAGTGTTAAAAGATGTGTAATGTAAGGGATTTTCACTGCATTTATTTCTGACATATACAATACACTACAATGAAGAAAAGTCATAAATTCCCAATAAGGCTTTAAGATATGAGCCTTGTTATCTCTCTGGGAAGTTAATTAGATTTGCTTTTTGGCCAGAATCTCAGCCTCTTTTCTAATTTCCCATATAAATTTCCTTCATTTTCTCCCCAAGACAGCACTTCATTTCCCAGTATACAGTAGATCTTGCACATTTTTAAAAGTATTATCATCCCAGGGGAATTAATTCCTTCCTCAGAAAATCATTGAATACACAGAAAGAAAACACTGCTGATTGCTCTTCTCTTTTGGTGTCAATAGCAACTTTTTCCAATTAAATAGGAGTAATACAAAAAAGAAAGTTCAGGTACTCTTGGCCATGCAAATCAACCCACATAAAATTGTATAGGAAATTACATGGTAACATCTACGCTTTGTGTGTTTCTATATGGAAAGGGCACCATCCTATGTGAATTGAATTAGCTTATCATTGAGTCATTTTTATTTATCTAAAAGTATGTAGTAAAACTGAAATTTCTGAACCTTTTGATAAACATGAAATATTACTCTTTTAAAAGATATTATTGCCAACGGATTGTCCAAATTCATTTCTGACCAGCAATCTTTTCTTTAGCCTTAATCTTTTCATAGAACATTGTTCTCAGCAGTGCCTAGTGAGGTGAGATAATGTATAAACCCAGAATAGAAGGAGGCTCAGGACAGGGAAATCAGGGAAAGTGGAATGTTATATAGGGAAATTAAAAATTTTAAGTGCTCAAAATTCAATGATTTATCAATGTGAAATACCTGAAAAAATTTTAAGTGTCCTCAATATGAAAGAGAGTACATCAAAATTATTTTATCAAAATGCTATCCATTCAACAGTTGAATCTTAAATAAATGGTTGCAAATGGCTGAAAATACAATTTGATACAACAGAGAAAATAAATTTCAACTAAATGAATGGATTTTAGGAAAATAATTTTGAGCGGTAGCAAAAATTTGTAAAAAATTGCATATACTATGATTCAATTTCATCACATAAATTCAACAACTTGCTAAATTAAATGATTCATTATTTAGGATTCAAACTTGAAATTAAGCTGAATTGAAGAACATGCAATAATATGTACAAAATCCATGATGATGGCTATATCTGAGGGAGAATAAAATATGGGAAGACTTAGAGAGGAGTCCAGATAATCTCAGGGAGAGGAATTTTTCTAAGTTGGGTAGTTGAACATGCATGCTCATTGTATGCTTTTGAAAAATTCTTGGCTGTGTTTTATAAATATACTCTGGGCTGTATCTGTATTTATTCAAAAAACAATTTTAATAGTGCCATAAACCTTGATTAATACTTGCATAAATACTGACCCAAAGAAGAAACATATTCTGCAGTGGAAACCACAACGGAAGAACAAGACTTTGGGTCTTATACCATAGGGTCTGAACTTTGAAGAGATATCTCACACTTCAGGGGATTGTTTGTGAAACAATGCCCAGCAAATGGAAAAAACTTGTAAATAAAAATTCTGAGTTTTGGGAAAGCCAGAATCAAGATTTCCCAGGAGAGAGCCAAATCCTATTTCCAAAAGTTATTTTCAATATTCTCTAATACGGACTGTTACCATTTCTTTAAATGAACACTTTTTGTAAATAGACATTTTCTACTCAAAATATTGATAATCCCTTACTTTTTAATATATAAAGTCAGGCGTATACTACAAAATCTGTATCCTCATATCTCCTTCTATTCTGGGCATACACATTATCTCACCTCACTAGGTACTGCCCAGAACAATGTTGCATGAAAAGATTGAGGCTAAAGAAAAGATTGCTGGTCAGAAATGAATTTGGACAATCTGTTGGTAATAATATATTCTAAAAGAGTAAAATTTCATGTTTATGAAAATGTTCACCATTAGTGTTTATACATATCTATCTTAAATAACTGTTGTATGATGAATACTCAAACTGAGGACATAAAACCGACAAATGCTAACGCAAAAGTTCTTGTTTCAGAACCCCATCTAAATGATATCCTTTTGTGTGTGTGTTAGCTGAATAATCCGAGTGTTCTGATGGAAGGAAGTTAAATGTGCATCTAAATTTTAGGTTACTTCTCATGAGATGCTATCAAATTTCCTTCCAGTATTCAACAATACTCCAGAAGAATTTAATCTGTTAGATATTGAGAGGAAAAACTCCTCAATAACATACATGTAATTTTTACCATATAATATCTATCTTAGATTAGAATTTTTATGAATTCATAGAAATATTTAAAACATAATTTAACAGAAAAAAATATAATTTTATATTGGTTAATTTACTGTATATAGTTGTAGTGACTATAGGCAACAAATCTGGAGAAATTGAGTTAATTTATGAGTGAATGAAAACTCTCAGAAATTTAAGGGAGGGTAAATTTAAAAATGTCTGAAAAGTTATTGTATTTTTTGTAAGGCATGCAATATTCTTATTATAATGAATAAATAAGGAAGGTGATTAGAATGGAAGTCTCATATACAGGCATACCTCACTTGTCAAACTGAATTTGTTCTGAATTCATGTTTGAACACCAAAAGGTGGAAAATGAACATATTTTTCCCATAAAAAATAATGGAAAACCAAATATTTTTTTCGAGGCCCAAAAATTAAACTTATAAATTCATTTTCCCAAGACTTTACCAAATTTTGCAATGAATTTTTTCTTTAACTTTATCAGGGTTCTCACAGTTTTCCTCTTAGCTTTATTGCTGGTATCACTAACTTTCTTTGGAAACATGGTGACAATATTTTACATGAATAAAGTGGGAAAAAAAAACCTCACACTGATGAATGTCAACACAATAACACAATCCCTGTACTGCATGTTTTCTGGGCAAGAGCAGTGCTTAGACTGAAGCATCACACCTTGTGTCTGCCATGAGACAGGACACATAACTCGCTCTCTGCCCTACAGGTTTTTCAAGTCAGATTTTTGGTTTGACTATAGAGCAAAGTTATGAATACTGAGCAGATTTTTTTAGAACTTTGCTGTTCAAGTAGTGGAAACTTCAAGCTTGCCCCCATTGAACAACCAAGGTATCATAGTAGGTGTATGTGCAACTTTCTCATATATTGCAAAATTAATTATAAGTTTTTTATTTACAGAGACAACATAATTAACTATCACTATTAACCTCTCTCCATGTCCAGTTAAATACCCGTTGCAGGTCTGTGAGGTATGATCTCTATTTGTGTGTGTGTGTGTGTGTGTGTGCGCCTTTTAGGACCCTTAACATGTGGGACAAATCCTTCAGAAAAAACACAAACACCATGTCATTTAGAGAAGCACACTTCATAGGAGAACAGAAAACAACTAGAAAAAGTAAGAGAGGTGTGTGTTTCCACTAAAATTTTGTATGTTACACACACATTTCATTAAGAAGGGGAAAAAATAAGAAAAAAAGATATATCATGTAAAGGTACAAATTCCCAATGACAAATGTCATCATACTGTACACCTAAAATATACCAATAAACTTAATGGATAAAAAAAGAATTGTACCAATAAACTTAATGAATAAAAGAAAAAAAAAAGAAGGGGAGTCTCAGAAGTCTGAGGGAAGAGAATCCTGATTAAGAATCTAAAATAATTCCTAGTATCAGTGCAAGCCCGGAGTAAATATCTTAGACCACACAGAATTCCAGGATTGTAGAGGAAAAGTTCTAGGCCAAAAATTAAGATTCTGAAATTGGAAGAAAATCACAGCAGGGTCCTAATCATGCTAGTGTCCATATATCCTAGATATCTTGTTCTCTAAACACTAGAATTCTCAAAGGTAATGAAAAAGTTTTAGAATAACACAGGGCCATGAGGTCTGGACAGAAGCCACTTTGGAGGTCCTCTAAGCATGTTGAATTTCAGATCTGATCCACTGAGGAGTTGGTCCCACAAACATAAGGATAAATACATCTAAGAATGCTACTGAAGCCCAACTAGACTTTGTTGTGTCAATAACATTCCTCCTTTCTTTGTATTACTTTTATTGTTCGTAAGAATGTAATCCAGAAATATTTTTCTTTTAACAAAAAACACATAATGTGCACTTTTGAATCTTTGCAAAATGCTTTGTTTACTAGTTAAGAAGACATTAGTTATGCTTATGAGCACTTTGAACAACCTCTTTGTGTTAATATAGTATTTATTTATGGCATTACATGTCTGTATATTCATTTCATTAAATGTCAAAGCAGAAATTTCTAGAATTTGCAAGTATTTCAATAATACAAATATCCCTTTCTTATAGACCATATTCCTACAACACTTACACATTAACAAATGGATTCATTATTTTGATTCCTGTTTTACTCATCAAGCAAAGGCCCATAGTTTGAAAGAAGATTTTAGGCAAAGAAAAAGTAGACCTTTGGTACTAACAAAAATCTGTTTTGAGTGTGTAGTTAGAGCAGAACTCACCCCCGAAACTTCCTCCCACATGAATAGCCACTGTAATGCCACAATCATGCTTTAAGACTAACAATTCTATCAATTGAAAGGTCAATGTTAAACTTATAATGATGTTGTCTTCAAAAGCATTGTCCTGGACTACCTTCATACCTCATTTCTCATAAAATTAGAATGCTTTGTTTCCCTAAGTACAGCTAACAGGGAGCAATTCCAAAATGTACATAGAAAGAAAGTAGACATTATCTAATAGGTATAGGTGTTCAAGAAGTGTATTAGAACGATGAGTGTCTTCATGTTTGAATAAATCACTGACCTGCCTCCATCAGTGTGGCTGGAATGTATGGATAACAATAGGAGACATACACATATCTCTGGAACTTGCCTACACTCAATACCTCCATCGGATAGAACTAAAATTAAGAAATGATGAGTTAGCTTATCTGCTTTTATTCATGACCAAAAGATGCACAGGCTCAAATATGTAATTTTTAAAGAAAACAGTGCATAGCTATGATATAGATCAAATGTTTACCTTTGAAAATAATCTCTATAGAATGATGGTTTGAAAAATATGGTGGAAAGGGATAAAATTGTAGGCTGTAATATAAGGAGCCTTGATCCAAAAGTGTCTATATCTATGATGGGATCTGAAATAAAAATCCCATAGACTTAGAATAAAGATAGAAAATTTAACTGTGAAGTGATTCTGATGTATATTATATGTTAATTTACAAGAAACAAGTGTATTTTGTTTAGCCTTAAAAAATTATTTTAAAATTTGGCTCACCCCACTACAGAGAATAAGTCACTGGGAATGCATAAGGTACTATTTAGTGAGTACAAGCTTTTACAATACATCCCAGCCATCTGCTTCTTCTTCTTCTATTTATGAATTCAAAGACAAAATTCACTAAACATGATACAAAACACTGATGGAAAGAATATAGGTATTTTTTTATAGACTCTCTTCAACATCTACTCAAAATAACATTGATCTTCAAACCATAAATTAGGGGAATTTTTGTTCACCTCTACAACCAGCAAATGCTACTGAAAGAAAATAGAAATTGATTTTACAAAAAAGGCTTCTGATTAGATCCATATTTTTTGGTCTTTAACTGACAAAACTTTTTAATATCAAAATGTACAGCTACAAGCTTGATTTAAGCACTGTTTTCAGTTGGTATATCTTTTATTCTTTTTATTTTTCCTTTCCTTTTTTATTTTTTATTTTATTTTGAGAGAGAGGAAATGTCAGAAAATCTTCTCTATTTGTTTCGCACTGTTTCCCAGTGTGAAATCGACAGGAAATAGTACAAAGCTAATGGCAAGGAAATGGAAATTAACCACACAAGGAGAGTACCTTTGAGCATTTATTTTGACTAAGATAAATATTTACAGCTTTGTCTTACCTTTCATTTGTCATAGAGGCAATGCAGTTTATACTATAAACTCTCACATGAAGAATTTATTGTCTCTAATACAGTGACATAGCAATTCATACATATATATCTTTAAGATCTTCTGCTTGCTGGTGAAATGGCTGATAAATGGAAGTAAAGCTTCACAGAAAAAACTGAAGAGAATAGCTTTCTTTTTTTATGGCTGCCATTAAAAATAGGGTTACTGAAATAATTCCAAAAACAGGGCAGCATTTATATACCTTTAGGTACTGCACTTTGAAGAAGTTCACACTTCAGTTCTTAAAATTAAGAAAAGTAGCAAGGACCCAAGTTCAATCCCCGGTACCAAAAAAAAAGAAAAAAAATTAAGAAAAGTACCCTGAACCACATATGGTACGTTTTCTTTACATTTCAATCAACAATAACCATGTTTATCAAAAGGGAGCTAAATTAGGGAGGAAAACTCAACATTGTTTTTAAAAGACTACAAAGATAAATTACAATTCTTTCTTTTGTACCTTTAAATGTTTTATCATAAAAAAATTAATAAAATTTTTTGCTAGTGTCACACTCTGTGACCCAAGTTCTTCTGTCAAATATTACCTCCAATTGCAACCTTTAACCGCAGTACACACTTTTAACTTCTGTGTGCTCCTGTACATGCTTCTGGGAAGACATTACTAGGTAGTTTTCACTATCTTTCTTAGAGGTAAGTGCAAACCTCCTTGACTTCTTGTTAGTGAAGTTATCAGGTAAAACCCACTCCATGGAAAATAAGCTTGAGAAGAGCAAAGAAACAATAGTGCCCTCCATTTTGTTCTAAGACACAGAATGATCTGTGTAGTTTCTTCAGAATGTTTTCTGTTCATCTTGATGAATCAAAGAGGAACACGGTTGGAAAAATGAGGAAATTTTAGCCTCACAAATTGATCCATTTTCAAAATATAAATATATTCACTGTAAAATGGGTGTAGCAAAAAAGTGGCATTGGGACATCTGCAGAAACATTTCTTATAAAAGAGCACATTGGTTCATTTTGTCTAAATAGCAACTTGGCTGTACATACCAGGATCCTTTTAGTAAATTTAATTCTCTTTGATTTAGTAATTGCACTTTGAAGCAGGGAAAAAAATCTGATGTTCTAAAAAGACAATGTTCTTGGAAGATCTGGAAGCAATATAAGCCTTCTACAAAGGGAGTGATAAGATGCATTACAAAACAAGTTTACACAAATATTATATAGGCAGTTTCCCAAAAGTATATGTTTATGAAAAAAATTAAGTTAAAAAGTTGAAATTTAAACTATGTATCATATATCTAAACAAGTAACATTCCCATACACTGGTTCTCTCTCTCTCTCTCTCTCTCTCTCTCTATATATATATATATAT